>BMAO01015167.1:0-95616 GCA_019973975.1 Trichonephila clavata | reverse complement strand
GAATGCACTTTGGAATAACGATGGATTGGCATGGTATACTAGTCTTATGACCACCCTAGTTCTACTTATTTATGAAGTCTTGATTAATTTTTATAGAGGCATCTGAAGAATGTTGCTTGTGCGACTCCAGCTGATTTAAATTAGGATCTCTTTGTTCGAATAGACATAACTGTTGCATATGTATGTGAAATACTTGGAATCTTCGGAAGAGTATGCCACTAACTCAACCGACACTTTCAAAAATGTATCACTGTTAGTGAACGAAATTTTGAACAGTTATTGCAAACATTTACTTGCTAACACTTTATCTTTGCTTCTAGCTCTTATTTTCTGTGCTTACACCTGATTTTACATTTAATTTTCTGTGCTTAACTGAATGCCCTGTACCAACCTTAAAGTTTGTAACGTGAATTTGGGATCACCTTCTTCATCATTTAAAAGTTAAGAACTTAAATTTCAAAGCAACTAATGTAGAAATAAAAACATGCATTTGATTCCTTTTTGTATGAATGAGACAAATACAAGTGTCAGCGATGAGCAAGCAACTAATGTAGAAATAAAAACATGCACTTGATTCCTTTTTGTATGAATGAGACAAATACAAGTGTCAGCGATGAGCAAGCAACTAATGTAGAAATAAAAACATGCACTTGATTCCTTTTTGTATGAATGAGACAAATACAAGTGTCAGCGATGAGCAAGCAACTAATGTAGAAATAAAAACATGCACTTGATTCCTTTTTGTATGAATGAGACAAATACAAGTGTCAGCGATGAGCAAGCAACTAATGTAGAAATAAAAACATGCACTTGATTCCTTTTTGTATGAATGAGACAAATACAAGTGTCAGCGATGAGCAAGCAACTAATGTAGAAATAAAAACATGCACTTGATTCCTTTTTGTATGAATGAGACAAATACAAGTGTCAGCGATGAGCAAGCAACTAATGTAGAAATAAAAACATGCACTTGATTCCTTTTTGTATGAATGAGACAAATACAAGTGTCAGCGATGAGCAAGCAACTAATGTAGAAATAAAAACATGCACTTGATTCCTTTTTGTATGAATGAGACAAATACAAGTGTCAGCGATGAGCAAGCAACTAATGTAGAAATAAAAACATGCACTTGATTCCTTTTTGTATGAATGAGACAAATACAAGTGTCAGCGATGAGCAAGCAACTAATGTAGAAATAAAAACATGCACTTGATTCCTTTTTGTATGAATGAGACAAATACAAGTGTCAGCGATGAGCAAGCAACTAATGTAGAAATAAAAACATGCACTTGATTCCTTTTTGTATGAATGAGACAAATACAAGTGTCAGCGATGAGCAAGCAACTAATGTAGAAATAAAAACATGCACTTGATTCCTTTTTGTATGAATGAGACAAATACAAGTGTCAGCGATGAGCAAGCAACTAATGTAGAAATAAAAACATGCACTTGATTCCTTTTTGTATGAATGAGACAAATACAAGTGTCAGCGATGCGCAAGCAACTAATGTAGAAATAAAAACATGCACTTGATTCCTTTTTGTATGAATGAGACAAATACAAGTGTCAGCGATGAGCAAGCAACTAATGTAGAAAATAAAAACATGCACTTGATTCCTTTTTGTATGAATGAGACAAATACAAGTGTCAGCGATGAGCAAGCAACTAATGTAGAAATAAAAACATGCACTTGATTCCTTTTTGTATGAATGAGACAAATACAAGTGTCAGCGATGAGCAAGCAACTAATGTAGAAATAAAAACATGCACTTGATTCCTTTTTGTATGAATGAGACAAATACAAGTGTCAGCGATGAGCAAGCAACTGAGGTAGAAAGAAAAACATGCATTTGATTCCTTTTTTGTATGAATGAGATACATACAAGTGTCAGAGATTTAAAAGACTCTGTTTTGTCATTTAATGATAGAAAAGAAATTTGGATTTTTACTGATATTAAAAGTTCTATTTAATAGCTGGCCAATTGAATCAGGGTGAGCGAAAATATTGGAATAACTATTCTGTAAAAGCTGATACGACTATCTACATCTCATCGGATTCACTTCCAGTGGATCCCTTCACATGTTAACGTTTAAAGCATGAGATTGCATACACTTTGGACAAAGCTGGTGCTTGTGATTTTTCGATGTCATCTACACTTCTTACCTATTTGGGGTTCTTTTCCAGAGAAATGTGCAAAAACAAAACCTCTTGATCTGTTCCTCCTCAGCACTACAAGTATTAAAGCAAACGTCCTGGTGGTTCTCCAACACTTGATTGCAACAGGCAGGACCAAACCACCCTCACTCTCTTTCTTAGTGGTCATCTTAGATCTTTGATATATAGTGATGGCGCCAAGAGTTATGCAGGGCACAACAAGTGTATCACGGGCCTTATTTTCTCAAAGAATTTCCTAAAGTATCTGGGGTTTTCTAGACAGGACCTTGTGGCCAATCCAAAGTTGTTCTTAGATTTCCATAGGGTACATGAATTGTTGGACTTGATTTATCCCTGCTGATCTCCTGGTATATACAAAAATAACAACATATTTAAAAGAACACGATTTATATAATATTTTTTGTTTGCTTTAACTGTTTTCAAGAAGAATAAAATGTTTAAAAGAGGAAACATTTTTATATTCAGAACTTTAATAACTTTGTGCATGGTTTTTCCTCTAAGTTTTAAAACATTCGATTAATTAAAAAAATCATATTAAGCTATGTTAATGTAGCCAGTGGTGTTTTAATCGATATAAAAATCATTTGCGATTTGAAGTGTGTTATTCAAATAACTTTTTTTTTTTTTTTTGCATTTGATATGCCATCATAATTGTATGAAAAATCATTCAAACATTTCCATTCACATATCGCCCCAGGAACAGTATCATATCAAATAAATACACGTAACACATTTATTCACAAAGGAATTAATTATTCATGAGCTATTTTTAGTACTTTTTAAACTTTTATATCTTTATTTGATTTGATCAAAACGGACTAACATTTTAAATCAAAATTCAATAATTACGCGTTTAATATGAGTGAAAAAAAGTGGACTAAGCACGTTTAACTTAAAATATGTCATAAAAATATAAATAATTCACCTTTGAAAATAAGTTCCCTATCAAATTCAATTAAATTCAAATTTCCTCCTCATTCCTAAAAATATATCCTCTTTTCGTATTTTTCGTTCGCATAATAAATTCGGCACATATTTCTTGATAAGTAGATTTTCATTCTACCCCTATACTCCTTATTAGGAGAGTCTATTTTCTAAATTGTGCTTGAATAGCATCCACAAAATAAATTTTCCTCGATTAAAAGCTTCTAAACTCGAGAGATTATTGCAGGTAAAAAAGGGAGGGATATTTTTGAACTTTACGAAATTATAAAAAGTATAAATTTCATGCAACGGTGTAGTAGTTACAAAAATTCTGAAGTTAAAGATTTTAATTAATGATTAGAATTACTTTAATAATTCATTTAACATTCATTAATCAAAAGATTATCATATAACATTGAAAGTGATGCATAATACTTAATAGATTATTAATTCATTTACGATTAAATATTCTTTTAGTTTTATATCAATTTTAATTATTTTATATTTGTGTATATTCTTTCATTTAAATCTTATCATAAAATATTCGATTCAAGTTTTGTAATTTAAAAATATGAATAGTTTCTCTCTGTCAAAAATATAATTTCAAAAATTCATACAACATCAGTATGAAAATCGAAGGTGTTCTCACATTTTTAAAAAAAATACCTTTTAGTTCTATTTTATTCAATTTTCCAAGATATTCCATTTTAAGAAATCAATATTTCAAGTTTAAAACCGGATCATATGCATCACATATATGAAATCGTGTACAAATATACTTATTTCTATCTTATTAAAGATACATCCAAAGAAAAAGGATTATATTTCATAGCAAAAATAAATAGCCATTTTTTTTTTTAAGAAACAGTAAACTTACTTCAAAGAAAAGAAAATTTTAGCAGATCAGTAACTTTTTAAAATACCTTGAGAGTGCAAAAAAAAATATGTACTTTAATATGCAATAAATATTTATATCTTTGCATCTCAAGAGAGAGAATACTTTTTCTTATTTATTTATTTGACTTACCCAAACAAAATAGTTGCGAAATTCATGAATCTGTGGTAAAATTAAATATTCTAGTTCACTTTAAGATATTTACATTGCAAATATTCATACTCAAATATTCACCAAGAGCTTGAGAATATTTTAACCTAATGGAATTTTTCTTCTTTAGCTTAATACTCTTTTATCTTTTATATCTTTTAAACACGTAATGCAAAGTATATACCTTGCATGTTTTGTAAAACACCTTTAACTTATAAATTAACTTATCTTTTAATACACACAAAAAAATGTTTTATAAAACTAATTTAAAAAATTTAAAGGAAAATGTTTACTTCTGAATTAGAAACGTTTTCCAAAGTATTATATTGGGGGGGGGGGGGTCCTTATTTTTTTTCAAACAGCAAACTTTCCTATATAGGCTCTGTAAAATTTAACGGGGCATTAACAGAATGGAATCAAAAAATTTAAAATCAAATCTTTAAGGGAACAATTTAAATCTACTTCATCCTTTTGAAATAAAAACTTGAGTTTCACAATTTGAATTTACCTAAATTTTTATGAAAGCTCTCTATAACATATAAATTGGGGAAATCGTGATTATCGGGGGGGGGCAGAATATTATTAAAATCAGAACCTACCTATATGGAAAAGATGTTCTATGACAGGGGTCGGAAACCCATGGCACGCGTGGTACAATTTTCAGTGGCACTCTGCCCTCCTTAACAAATTTGTCAATATTTGAGTGGATGGAATTTGATAAATTTGTAATGGACCTTATTTGACAAACATCTTCAGAATTAAGGACATTTACGGAACTACGAAAAAATCTAAAAGATAACTCCAAAGAGAAATTTACAGCTATTTTGTTAATTATTGAATCTCATTTCTGGAGAAATGTTAATTGTTTGTAGAGAGAAAATTGCATGTACTCTACTTTCCGCTTTTGGTTCTACATAGCTAAGTAAGAAAATCTATCTTCAAATGAAAAATATTTCGAGTACGCAAAGAAATAGTTTAACAACTGAACGCTCAGAATCGTGTCAAATTAAAAAAGTCACAAATTATTTCCTTGATTTTGTGATATGAAAATAGAATGGTGCAAGCATTAGATTTCCATTAAAGTTTGTATTTATCTTTTTATTTAACTATGATGAAGGGAAATATTTATGTTTTATTTTGTCTATTTCTTATTTTAAAAAATAATTTGTAAAAATACTAAATATTTGTGTACCATTTTATTTATTTATTTATTATTATTTTTTGTATTTTTGGTGAAGAAATAAATATATTTTATTTTAAGAAATATCTTTAAAAGATATAAAATTAATACATTGCAAAACTGTAAATCTATACTATTAACCTCTATTCTCTGACTCGACATGCATTATTGCGGCAATTGAAATGTTTCAAACATATCCTATTGTGTGGCACACTGAATCATATTGGTAGATTGGTTTGGCATGCCAGAGCTAAAAGGTTGCCGACCCATGTTCTCTGGTATGGAGATTAAAAGAAAAATAATTTTAAAAAATAGCTTCAAAATTTAGTATTGCCACAAAGAGAGGTTGAATTTTCTAAAAAAATGGAAACCGACTTCATATGGTTGGGTGATTTTAGACTCAAAATAAAATTATTTTTCTTATACATAAATAACCAAAAGCTTCGATAATTGATACGTGAACACTAAGTAGTGAGTAATACAGTGTTACATTGCAAACATTTCAATAGCACCAGCCTTTCTCTCCCCACACCCTCGAATCAGTCAAATTCAAGCTGCTTACGATCTTCCACTTCATCTTGCACTGTCATTTCGACAGTAGGTTTTTTTTTTTTAAAAAATTAATGCTAAAGAAGCTAATAAATTTACCTGATATCTTTACTTATATTTATTTACTAGATGTTCTATCATCGCAATAAATCTTAAAAAGTACTAAAATGACTGTTTTTCTTTAATAAAAATTACTTTGACATTTTACCATAAAAAAGTTCAAATACCTAAATTTCATTTCCCTAGTTGCAGTACTTAACATAAAAAAGTTTATTTTTATTGATTTTTTTCTTTCCTCTGTTTATTAGAGAACGTCTTTTCCCCACAAGTAGGTTTTAAAACATCGAAAAAAAACTTTTTCGATCCACTCTAAAATGCATGCTAATAAATACAATAATACTTCAACTTACGATACCACGACTTATGCGATTTTCAAATCTCGTCAAATCGTCCTTTTTTTCCATAACTGAAACTCAAGTGGAATCAGTGTCAGACCCTGATGAAATCGGTAATTTGATTGAAGACTTTATAACAATAAATTCAGAAGTGGATAGTGATGACGTTCAAGAACTGCTGGATTCCCACAATCAGGAGTTGACAATTGATGAGTTCATAGAAATCCATAAGCAGGAGCAAGACATTGAAGAACTTGAGTCTTTAGACCCAGTTCAATCGGATGACTGAATGACAGAAGGCCTCAGTTTAATTAATGAAGGTTTACAAATTTTAGAAAATACGTACTCCAACGCAGGACATTTTTTTTTCAAAAAAAACAAGGAAAGGAAAAAATATGAGCATGCTACGAGGAAATTTTGCGGGAGGAAAAAATCTTTGAACCAGCAGACTACCTTGTAACGTTTTATACACCCTCTCTTCTACATTCAAATAACTTTGGTTTGCGATTTTGAATTTGTGTTATCTAAAATTTTACTAAACATATTTTTTTCTAAATTATTATTTTCTCTCTTCTCTGGCACCAAGTGAAAACAATTTATGTGTATTTTAAATGTAAGATTATACCCTTACTAAAGCGAATTCGTCTTACGCGGTTATCATACAGTCCCACCTATCACGTAATTTCGGGTATTACTGCAAGTTACATCAATCACTCTAGATCGATTTCGAATGTTATTGGCTTTGATTTATGAAATGCATAACATTTGTGAACCCTCAGGAACTGTGCAACTTTAGTTATAACAGGTAAAGTAAAATATAATTTAAATTCTATGCCACATTTGTGTATTTCAAGCTTATATATCCAAAATTCAAATAGTTAAAGAAAGGAGAGAGAGAGAGAGAAATATTGCAGTATTTATTAGTAAGTATATAATATTAGCACAAATTTTTCCTACTTTTAAATGTAACTTGGTTTCTCCACTCTATTATTGTCAAAAAGAAATGACAGAAAGAAAAAAAGTGTGTTTATTGATATTAGGAAGTATATATAAAGCTTGGTCACAGTCAAGCAAATTTTCTATTGGTTAAACCACATTTCTAAACAAGTAATATAAAAAAAAATTTAATCAATTCCTACTTAGGTCTACAAATAAAAATTTCATTTTAGTTACTTTTTATTAAATAATTACAATTCATATAAATATGTATATACCTATGACAAAACCACAATATTAAGTGACACAATAGAAAGCGATTTTCCTTGCAATTTTTCATTTACCTTTCTATATATGGTGTTGGACTATTTTTTTCTGATTGTGTTACTCTATTATTTCATTAATTAAATTAATTATTCTTAAAATAGTATAGGAAAAAAATAAATCCCATTCTCAGAAATTAGGCCATCCCAAGGGGAATTCGAACCCACGACATTTGGATTAGAAGTCCAACGCGCTATCCATAGCGCTGCAGGGACACAATGGACAAGTTTTCTTTCTATATATGCTGTTGTACTCTTATTTTTGTGCGTGTTTGTTACTATTTATTCATTTTTCAATTTAATTTATGAATTAATATTTGCAAAAACTACAATGTCATCCACTACAAGTTGAAAAAAATGTATTTGAACTTGAATGGATGAATAGAAAGTATTTTATTAACGATTGAAATTTGAACAAGATATATATATATATATAAAGAGAGAGAGAGAGAACTGATTGTAGAAATTGAAAAAGATCCACCAGTTGTCAAAATAAATTGTTTTAAAGGTTCTTAAAATAACTCTGAGGTTGAGGATATTGACTTTAAAATTACTAGTTAACCAATATATAGACTAAGCTTTAAAATAATATCATTCAATTGAATGAATTGAAAGAGAACTCAGATTCGTTGGTTTCATCAGTGAACATCATTTCAAAATCCCCCACATGTGTTTTTACATCATTAAAAATAGCTCTATTGCTATAACGACGCCCCTAAATTTAATTTTTTCCCCTAGTTATAGTACAAAAAAATTGTGTAGAAACTAGAAATTAGAAACTTGACTTTTATTACTATTGTTGTGAGTTTATGGCAATATATTTAAAAAGCATGTATTGGTCAAAAAAGTTTCTTTAGAAAAAATATCTATAAGTTACTGCTTCTTCGGTAGGTTTTCGTCATGCGAAGTATTGTTTTTTGATCTTCGATATTGATTCAAGTATTTGTTTCACTACTTTCAGTCTTATGATTGGAAAAGAAAATACGATGGCTTATTGATACATAGAACTTTTATTATTATTTTATTTTTAATTACGTTTGCTTTTATGGCAACAACTCATTGAAGCATGCGATTGTCAAAAGTTTTCTCGGTGCAACTTCTAAATAGAACTACTGTTTTAATAGAGTTCTGTTAAATGAAGCATTATGTATATAATTTTTTTTAGCATTCCGGTATTGGTTTAAATTTTTTGCATTTTTTTCTCTTATTTTATATATTGAAAAAGAAAACGTAGTTGACTTATTGATATACTTTATCAAATATTTAACAACTTTATTTTTTATGACTTTATTTCTTTTAACTTTTTTTATCTTTATTTCTTATTTGAAATCCTCTGTACTCCAATTAAATGAATTAACTCTAGAACTGAGGGTGGGCGGGAACTATTTCATTTAATTTCTTAGAAATAAAGAGCAAAATTCGTGTATTTTTATTGTTTTTTAGCTTGAATTTTATATACGCTACATGTACACTGTTCATTACACTACGAAAATTTTAGGAATTTCACAATTTTCGGACTATTCCCAAGAAGTCACAAGGTTGCTATAAGATCAGAAACATTGAAAATAATGCGACATGTGATATCAATATGATTAAAGAAAACTCAAATTAGTAGATACTTTTAAGAAAAAGAATACGTTTTATCAGTGGTTCAGTGTTCGAAAAACGAAAAATTCAAACTTTCATCAACGAAGTCATCTGATCACTTTTGATCATGGTAGCTCTATTTCTATATCAATATAATAGATATGACTAAGACAATTTGATTATATGCAAATAAATTTTAATTTTTTTTTTCTTTTAAATTAGTTGCATTCCGGCAGTATAACCTTTACAGACATGGCAAGTCTCTTAGTGTGAGGGCCATTTCATTAGCGGCTCCCGCTACCAAATATTTGAAGCTTGAATTTATTCATTTGAAGCTTTCGTGTGATTCAAGAATATGTGAATTGAGTCATCTAGAATAAAAAGAAACTATAACTAAAATATCGCAGTTATTTTGTTCAGTGAGGCTTCTTTTTAGCAGCTTAGCCTTTGCAGACACGGCAAATCCCCTAAAGTGAAAACCTTTTCATGGTGGCACCATCTAGTGGTGGGTTCATTACCAAATTTAGACGTTTGAATTTGTTCTTAACTTAAGCTGCCGTCGGAAGCTAAATATTGCCGTGACTTAATTTTGTCGAGAGTAGCTAAAACAAATTCATACTCGATGGATAATTTTCATGCCACAAAATCATATGTCATGCATGCCGACGATTTTGATATCCAGAAAATATATCAACTCCGGCCGGGATCGAACCTGCAACCTTAGGCTTTCCAGACAGGGGCCCGTTACCTCTAGGCCAGCGAACTGACCATTTTTTTAACATTTATAAACCCCGTGCACCACGCAATGTATAACACGGGGGGGGGCATACAACACAGACAGAAGAAAGGATTACAACACAAACATCCATGCCTTCTCCGGGATTCGAACCCAGTCCCTACGGCACCGCAGTCAGCTTCACTGACCACTATACCGGATGGGCGGCATTTTGAACAATTGAACATGTGATTTTCCGGTAATTTAAGTTGATATATTCTTCGATTTAAAAAGAATTAATGAAATTAATGAATCATAATTAACTAAATGATTCACAGTTGCATCAATTTTCCCTTAAAAACTCACTGCTAAAAAAGATATATTAGCTTATTCTGTTTTAAACTCGTACATGAAACAAATAATTTGATGATTTATTTTCCCTTGAATATTAACAAATATTAATATTCAAACTCATTCTCCAATAGAACTCACAAAAGCAATCATTTCGAAATTCCTCCCGAAAACATTTCATTGTTCTATCACTCATTCTCAATATAACCTTTTCAGAACCATAATTTTTCCGTACCTATAAATTTATCATATTTCGAGTTTGAAAAAAGAAAAACGCTATTTGAATTTCAAATAGTTCCAATACTCGTATGAGATGTATATGTTTATAGACATAGCTGTTTTTTACAATGTCTGATTTAAAACTATTTGTTGCATTTCTGGAGAATTCAGATTCATTTTTGATGGTTCTGTTTTTCAAATATCCATAGCGTTTTTAAACCTAGTCACAACGCAATGTACGGCAATTTAAAAATTGACATATGCCCATTCGAATGTGTGTGTATATCATTTTGAATGATACACATATACCATAACTTATAGACTTTACTCTAGACTCATATGGTGCAAGGCTTATAGGTCATGCTATAAATATAAATCTAAATTCAAACTTTTCCTTATTATTAAAATGAGTTTTGGATTTTATGAATTTAAAATTCAGATTTTGTATTCTGAGAAGGTTAAGCGAAATTTTCAGTCGCACAACAAATTTTTTTCCCCATATTTATCGATAGTTCATAAACTAAAAAAAATACATTTAATTCTCCCTTAAAAAATAAATAAGTACATGGATTTGGAAAATATTTAGGATTATTTGTTAGGTACAAGTAAATGAGATAGCGTTATATTAACGTCGCACTATAAAGAAACACTAGGGCTGTTTGCGATAGACCTCTTAATTTTGAACCACAGTCAAGTGATGTGGACGACATCTGAACACTGTGGAACCCTCTCACCAAACTACCACGGGTCACGCCAACGGGAGAACTTTGAGCTCGAAAGATTTAATGCATCAGCCTCTCTACACGGCGGATCTTCAGTGCCACAAGGGCTTTAGGTCATGACACGCCGGCCACCAGTTTGTAACAATGACCATTAGGCTACCGCGGCTATAAGGTACGCGTAGGAAAGCCAGAATATTGCAGAAAATAATAATGACCAAATTAGAACATTGAGAAGTGACATAGGAAGTATATCCTCTTTACTAGCGTTTTTTAAACTAGAGGTCGTGACCCCCAAATGGGGTAGCGTGACTTGCAACTGGGGTCGCCAAAAATTTTAGGATTTTTGATATGTCTTTTTGCATTAAATGACTTGTTTGTCGTTAACGAATAGTTTTACATATTGTATCACAAATATAATCAAGGTAAGAAAATACGTACAACGAAGTACTCTTTAACTTAAGTTTTAATGAAAAAATTCATTTTATTTGTTTTGCACTTATTGCGCAATTCCTATGGGGGGGGCACAAAATCTTTATACAAAAAAAATGAGTTGAAACACCGAAAAGTTTAAGAACCCCAGCTCAACACCATAAGAGCATTATTACGACTTGTACTTCAATTCTTATAATTGGTGGTTGGTGTGGTGTTGTGTGGTAGTTAGGAGAGAGAGGTGCCAGCTCAGGTGTCGTCCTCGTCACATGACCATAGGTCAGAATTATGAGGTCCGTCGGCAAAAGCCCATTAACCACTTTTTATACCAAAAGCTCCCAAGTGAAACTCTTATTTCAATGCACAATAGAAAAACTATAAATTTAACTTTGACGTACTGAATGGTAAATGTCGACGTAAAAATTAAGTATAAATGAAATATTGAGATACGTAGTATTTATTTATATTATAATTTTGTGCTTTAAAATATATATACATCTCGGCACATCTTTTTTTTTTTTTTTTCATTAAGAGGGGTAAGCCAATGAGATAGATTATCTTTGGACAATACAAAGAATAATACAGTTTTCTGTTAAAAACTAAGAAAAATTTGTTGCATTTTCTTACATCTCAGCATAATGCACAAAACAAACCTAAACTGTTGATTAGATGTATATATACGACGCTTTTATTCTGCTATATTTAGTCAAGTTGTTGCATGTAACTTCGAAATTACTATTTAAACCTGTATAGACGGTCGCACCCACGATCGACCTGACTTCCACCATTGCGATACTTTTCATTAATTGTACTTTATGTACCTATTAATATATAAAAAAAGATTTTATCCTAAAATTTTTAATCGTTACTCTAAATTTTTTAACAAGTAATAATCATTACTAATTTATTTTAACTTTCATAATAATTGAAATGGGCTACAAATATTTTACTTTATATTAATTCTTTCACGAACCCCCAGGAGTACTAAGAAACGCTCTGGGAACCTATCTTATAGATTAATGTATTTAGCATAAAAAGTTATGGTACTTAAGTATTATCGCAACCGTATTGGCGACATTCTATGAAACGAAGCACAAGGTTGTCAATTCAGCACGTAATTGGGGTTGCCAACTTGGCAAGTTATCTTGAGCATCGGCATTGTTGCGATAATACGTAAGAGCCAAAGTTATTTATAATTTCTGATATATATAAATACATTGTCACAAAAAATATATGCACCCAAAAGAAAACAAGCTACTATCAAGAAACTTGATAGTGTATGAGGAGATAAGCAAATGATTACAAATTCAGAAGAACAAGTTGCTTTATTAAGCAGACATGGCTTGAAAAAGCTACAAATCACTTGGTAGTAAATCCCCCTCTGACATCTATACAAGCCGAAATTCGGTGTGGCATTGAATCAACGACGTCACCTATCACCTCCTGCGGAAGATCATGTAATAATCTTTACAACCGGGCATAAAATTCCCGAGTGTTCCTGGACAGTTGAAGTTGCCTTCCAAACACGTCCCACACGGTTTCTATTGGCGAGATATCTGATGATCTGGAAGGCCATAGAAGTACGTCATATCCTTGAAGACATTACTGTGAGAGTCATGAAGTATGTGGACAAGCGTTGTCTTGCCGATAAATGGCACCTGGGCAACATGATAGCATAGGTAGTACAACTGATGTTAAAATCTCGTCCAAGTAACTGCGTGCCGTCAAATTGCTTTGAAGTACGACTAGAGATGATCGAGTGTACCAACAAATCACTCCCAACCCAGTCACACCTTATGTAGTCATCGTATGTTTCTCAACAAAAAGTACCGGATGAAACCAGCCACCTCCATAAGTGCGCTAGTCATCAATGATAAAACAGAATCAGGATTCATCGCTGTTGATCACACGCCTCCAACCTGCATGAGGTTGGAGAAAATCCAATCGGCACTGCCTGTGATGTGGGGTCAGTGGTAGTCATCTTAATGGTCATCGGCTCCTTTTACCTACGTTGGCCATTCGTCTCCGAATGGATTCCCTTGATGCAACCGGATGCCTGGAAGGTGGTAAATGCGTCGAATCGATTCCCGCGACGTTATTGGGGAGGACGTGGCAGCTGCTTTTATGACTGAGCAAACATCCCGCGCATTTGGGTTCCTGGGACTTCCTGGCCCTCCTTGAAGGTGGACTATCCCTTCTGCTATCCAATGTTGCCATTACCGAGTTACTATCATATCGCTCCGAACGAGGTGGAGGACAATACTAAGTCTCTAAGTCCAATATTTGTTTGTACTGTCGTTGGTTATGTCTCCGAGGCATCTCCAGTCACAATACCGTCCATCTAAGTTGACAGATTTATTTGAATAACCCTATAGCACAAGCAATCATGTTTTTAAACTCTCCCAGCTGCGCATCTCACATGCGCATAGCGAATTTACCCTTGTCTCGTTGGCGCCAAAATTTTAATCATTTGCATATCTCTTACCAGACTACAATCGAGCCAAGTTTCGTTTTTTTTTTTATCATAGCTAAATCTCTTCTGTGTGTATTTTTGTGACAGAGTGTATTTATAATTATATAGCTATGAGCAACGGTAAAGTGTTGAGGATAAAATCTGTGGTGTATTCCGTTTTTTAACGTCCACGAAATACCATTATTTTAGCTTGTAGTCTCGATCCACTTAAAAACAACAAAATTATTCCGTCAGAATCTGGTTTTAGTCCCTTTGCTCTGTTTGAACATCCAGCAATAAGCTTTCGAATACGATAAAAATATCTCTTTTAGGGTAAATTTACGTATCCAAAGAAAAATGGAAATTTATTCCTTAAAATCCTTCACCAGAGGAATTCGCTCTTTTCTCAAATCTTGCTGATGATATTTTATATCCTCCACCATTGCTTTACATAGTAAACATGTAGTTTTCAATTAGACTAAATTTATTATATAATTCGGTAATATGGATAATTTGATATTAAAAATAAATGCGAAATGCAGAATACTCAGTCCTCTAGCACAAAGTGAATGAAAATAAAAGGAAACGTAATGGATATTTTTTTAAATCGAAAAAGCTAAAATAAAAATAAAAAAATGCCCATCTTTTTTCCGGAATGAGATGAGGAACACGTAGGTCACACATCTTTACTTCTGTGCGCCAAGTTTTTTATTTAGTTGCCCGTGAAAAGTAAAGTGACAGAGCGATGTGCAGTCCTTGAACCATCCAACGAGATGCCCTCGGCATTCGAAAACCATTTTTTTAAAAGAATGTCCAACTGTATTTTCTGAAAAGCTAGCCGGGAAATGGGAAGGTGGCTCACAGCAACAAAAAAAAAGGGAAAATAAAGATTCTAAAAGAGAACAAAATGTTATACGTGGAATGCTGTGTGCTGACATTCTCGAATATAAGAGACTAAAATAGTCACGTTTTGAAAAACAAACCTTCAGAGAGAAAAAAAGGATAACCATAATCAACTATTAAAATAAAAAATTAACTTAAAAGAAATATTAAGAACAGTAAGATTTATTTATGCTAATAACTTTTAGCTTTATAACTGGAGGAAAAGCGCTTTTAGCTTTATAACTAGCGCTGGGCTCGAACTCATGACACACCGGCCACGAGCTCGTGACCATTACCTTTTAGTTGAATGGACTCGATTCATCTGACATCACAGTCACATAATGGTAGGCTAAGCAAATAGCCACGTGTTTCATTCGTGTTTGATTCAACTAAGTATTTTGGCGGCATTTTCGGATTTGCATCTACTATCATATAACAAAATGAAATCCTTTCTTTCCTTTAATTTAAAAAAACAAATAATTTATATTTTTATATGCATTACTGATAGCTTTATAAATATTTTTTTAATTTCACATTAGTATCTCTTTATTTTTATTGCAAAATTACAATTTGTAAATTCTCGGAACACCTATCGCTAAATTATGTTGCTTGGCTATCGGTTCCGGTTTCCAAAAACACCTATCGCTAAATTAAGTTGCTTGGCGATCGATTCCGGTCACCAAAAAAATTGATATCGCCAAGCGTCCCCCTTGTTCAACACTTTAATACTTAATTTGTAAGTATACAAGATTTTGTTCAATTGAATGATCCATAATTTTTTGAAACACAATGTGGCAGACAAACTAATTACTAAGCCTAAAATAATACAAAAACACAAGACACGAGGTCAAGAAACAGAAGTATAAACTAAGCTTAAATGTAATACTCTAAACTATGTATATATTTAATAACTATACGAAAAGCAAGATTAGAAAATGTATTAAAAATATTTAGAGTACTAAAAGAATTTAAAGAATATAAAATAATAATGTAAATAAATTTGAAAGTTAACGTACAACCACAAGTGTAACACGAATAGCTGTTATTGTTTACTTGATAATCACGTGATGATCAGCAAACGATCGCAGCGCCTTCTGATGATAAATCGACCCCATTGAGGCCCTTGTTTCTATAAACATTCCTCAAAATGTATTAATTTTTTAAAAAGAATTTACTAGCAAAAATAACTAAAAACATAACGTTCACTTCATATTTAAAGTCCTCTGTCTGCTTAAGCATATTATACTGCCTTTCTTCAATCGAAACTTAATTTCTTTTAAAATTAAATTACACTTATAATTCTTTAAGAAAACTCAAGGAAAATGATCTAACGATTATTTTTTGTTTTTCTTATCATTTGAATAATATCAACTGAGAATCATACAATTAAAAAAAATATTCAATTTGTATATATATAGTTCAGACATTTTACACATAAATATTATTTTACATAATCTCTTCTACCCGTATATCATTTCTTAGAGAGAGATAAATATAGTACAAGCTAGAGAGAACGTGTTTCTAAATACAGAATTTAATTACGTATTCAAATGAAGACAAACATACCAATGCTTATGTTTTTAATATTCAGTGGCACCAGGATTCAAACCTGCTACTCGACAAATGGCAACCACGGTTTCGTGATCATAACCACTAGGCTACCGTGGAAGCTATTCATATCAGATTATGTACATCTAAATAAATGCATTAACTTTATCTGAGAATACAATTATCACAGCTAGTAAATGTTCAAATGCATCCTTCTTAAACATTACTAATAAAAATAATGGTACAGGAGAATTAAAAACAAATCGTAATTAATTTACCATATTTTCATTATGTAGACTGATAACTGAATGCACAGAAATCTGTATTGATCTATGCTACGTAAACTACAGTGAAGTAATTGTATATAAAATGTCAAAGTGAAGTAATTTAATTGACTGGAGATACTATATCACTATTGAAGGGAATTCTGCAATTAATTCTGCTGAGACAATTTAATAAATCCCTGGTGAATATCCTAACATTTATTAAGCATATACAGTGAAATAGATTAATTAGTTATAACTCTTATCAATTGTTCGAATATTTCCATTCTATGAAATTATGAACTTATATGAGTAATAAGTAAGAAACTCAGATCAAAAAGAATAAAGATTTCCAAGATGGTCTTTAATTGAAGCAATCACCATCATCTATAAAATTATTAAAAATTGGTAGTTATTTACCTTCATTCAAATTGATAATAATAATGGAGAATTTAATTATTTATTTATTTTGCTGTACCCTCACTTAATTCTCGACTCATAAATAATTAAATAACTTTAAAAAAGGCAAATTGGTTTCTTAGGAAATATTTAACAAAGAAATTATAAATGATTTTAATTATTAATTATTAGAACCTATAAATTATTAGGTTTTTAATTACTCTAGAATTATTTAATTACTAATTATTAGAAAATATAACCGATTTATTAAGATAATTAGTTATCTAAATAATAACAATGTACTGCATAATACAAAAAACCGGGCTTCCGAAAAGTATATATATATATAGGGCTACACTTTCAAATATTAAATACAAATAAACAAGAAAAAGTATTCACTTACAGTTTTTTATATAGAAAATACCAAAGTTCTTTACAGTGTTTTATTGCATGATCTCATTATAGATGTGCGTAAATCATCGAGTCTATACGAGATTTCTGGCTACGTTCTATGAAGCACTGCAGGATCAACATTCGGAATGGTCACTATGATTCAACTTTTCAATTCATCAGTGCTACAAATTAGAGATTGGTAAACAATATTTATCACGTATGCGTATAAGAAGTACAAAGGTGTTACGTCTAGAGATCTAAGTGGACACGACACTGGACTTTCAATTTCTATCTATCACCCGGGGAAATTTTTCTCATTTCAAAACTCCAGTGTGATATTGCCCCATTTACGCTGAACATGTGTTGCAGATTTAAATTCGATAAACCTTTCTACAACTTGTGCTTCCTCTTGTGGAGAAGCCGTTTTGAGACGAGAATATTGCAAAATGCGGAAATTGCACCATCTAGTTTGCCTTTCATTGAACAGAAACTTTAAACTTTTCTTTGAGCAATGTAAAAATGCGTTTGTGAAAATATTTGTTTATTTTGAATTCCTTTTTAAAAGTGTAGCCACACTTTATGGACACCCTGTATAGCAGATTTAATTCAAATGCTTATCAGCTAACCAAAAAAATTATCTTTAGAAATTAATATTAGCAATTATCAGTTATTCCAATGTAAAATCTTTGACTGAAAATTTGTGGGTATGATCTCTGAAACACATATAAAAATAGATGCCCTGACACAGTGTAATGCGACAATTAGGAGAGTGCGTTGAGAGAAATAGTTCATGTGTGTTGTATCGTCACTTATGCATAGCTGGAATTTACAAGATTCATCACCAGTAGTTTCTATATATAACGCAAAGTAAGTTCAAAAAAACAAAATCAAAATGAATGCCGTAATGCAGAAAGGAATGTAAATGCTAGGAGAAATGTGTAATAAATGTTAATGACTAATGTACAATGAAAGTGAGTAACGAAATTATAGGAAAATATTCAGAGCTGGAATGAAAAATAATTTTTAGTTATGCTTACAGTGCTAACTTTGCAAGTGTATTTGTAAATTAATGATATATATATAGTACTAATTTTTTGATAATTTATTAAGGCATATTCAATTAACTATTACACTAAACTAATTTCGAATGTTTTCATCTTGATAAAAAAATGCACCATATCAATAAGAATTAACATACTCCCGTTTCATTGCAACAGGGGAATTACATTCGCACTGAAACTGCCTAATGAATTACAGTGACACCAACTATTTATGTGCACAAATAATAGACCATCAAAGTTTAAATAGTAGTTGATATAATCAGTTTATACAATCTAAATAAGCTATAAATAGTAAAGGTAAATTTATGCAAGAAGTAAACTAAAATATATTGATAAAAAAGACGTGAAAAAAAATTCTGCTGAAAAATAAATTTATCTAGGTGGTACAGGGTTTCTCCTAATCCTTATTTGAGAATCTAAGTGTGTAATTAGTGCGTAACTATGCGATTTAATTAAAGTTATTTCATGGTAAGGCATTTAAGTTTTTCCTTCAAGTATGCAGCATAAAATCCGCCGACCATGTGTGTGTGAGTTGGGCAGTTTAAATTTATTTTAATTCTTTGCTAAAAAAAAATTGATGATTACTTGGTATATATATTTACAGAATTTTAAACTCATATCGCTGAATTCCCCAGAAAAATATTTTCTTCTAAAATTACATTTTGTTAATAGAAATCACAATCGGTGCAAAGTATGTATTAACAATTTCAAACATTTATTTTTCAAAGGTATTATTCAGAGGTTAATTTGCTCTTTGAGGCGGGGGGAAAATGACAAATTTGGAGCTAATTTTCTGCACTGTACGTCGCAAATTGGACGAAGAGAAAGTTTTGTCTCCGATCAGTTATCCTACAACTTCCCTTTCCGTCCTTTACCAAGCAAAACATGAAGCAGAAAACAGCGGAAGAAACTGACAATGTACAAGACATAATTAATCTTCAAACAAAATGGCGTATTTCCGATAATTTAATTCTGCTAAACTGTGTGAGCTTTGATCTTGCCAATCTGTCTATTGTTTCTTCTGGTCGTAAAAATTCTAAACGACACACATACTACTAACTGAAAAAAAGTTTTATATGAAGAACGACACTTTGGAACATTAATCCATGTTTTTTATTTTCAACTGAAGACCTTCCTGCCTCTGAAAACTTTCGCCATTTTCCTAAATTGTAAGTGAACGTTCCAAATTCTATTTTCGAAGTAAATGCGCTTGACGATGACTTTATCAAAAGAAATTCACCAGAAAGATTTTTCCTTGCTTCAAATAATGTGCCAGAAAATAGTTATGATGCATTTAAAAAGATTTATCTGTTGAGTCCTATATAGACGGTTGCAGTCGTTTCCATTAGACTTAATTACATTAAAGCATTACATCAATGAAAAATTATGAGGAAAGAGGTGATTCTAAGAATATCAAATTAATGTTTAAAAAAACTTCTGTAGCTTTTAAACGTACATTTATGTCTGAAACTAAATAAAACTAAATTCTTTAGCAACCTGGAGTAGTAAAACGCTATGTGTGGAAGAGAACAAGATTAAATCTTTATTGTAAGGAGGTATTACTAGCACGCTTGATTACTTCTTTACTACCACGAAAGTCAATGTAAGCTCTAAAATATGATTCAATGCTAATTATATTTTTCTAGTTTCTTCTTCTATAATTTGATTAAATTCAGAAGATTTTGTATCACTTTCACAATAATCAACGTTCATCGAGAAAACAACTTTTATTTCCATGCTTATAATAAATTTTTGTATTACTGTTTTTAATACTATTTAATGTTGCAAATTTTTTTATTTCTGAAGGTTCAATTTTTCTGTATTATGATTAATATTTATGTTATATCATATACCTTAGAGCCGAATAAATACTTTCATGTGAAAGATATAATTATTTCTAGAGGTTACTTGCCCGCTTCGAAAAGCATTTCATGATGCTGAATGACTAAATAATGTTTTTTTAAACTATTGATTTCTAAGTCCAATTTTGAGCAAGGTTTCAATTATATTCAAAAACATTCTAAAATGGCCCTCGCCTCTTGATTTAAAAAAGTTTTGATCTGAATTTCTAAAACGGAAGTATATTTATCTTTTTCGCACCTCCTAGTTGTCGTAATGTAACTTAACTCCTCGCAACCCCACTTGAGAGTCGATTTTCGTAAAACCCGCCCTTATATATATATATAGAGAGAGAGGATATCTACATAACAAAAGAAACATGATTGTTAAATTTAAAACCCATAGATATTATAGTTCGAAAGCTGGAATTTTTCATCATTTTTGCGCCTCTATTTCAAACACCTCCTCAACTTTGGTGTCCAATTTCTAAAAAAAACCCGTTAGCGGATTTCTACTCAACAAAAAAACATGATCGCCAAATCTCAAGTCTGTAAGTCTAATGGAACAAAAAACGAGAATCTTTCTCAAAAACGACCCGCAGCCGCCCCTTGGAAATCGATTTCCCAAAAGCCCGTTCTTAGAGGTTTTCTACTCAACAAACGTGTCTGCTAAATATCAAGTCTGCAGGTCGAAAGATACCGCTGATCTCGCAGTGAGTGAATCTCTTTTCTGCTTTTATACGTAGATTCTGTATAAAAGATATAATTGTATGTATAATTTGATTTTTTCATAGAAAAATACCACGATTAAAACTGATTAATTTATTAAATTTGAGAGATAACGCTTGTCCAGAAACAACCATTAGATAGGATAAATGTGAAATATATTTATTCAGATTATTTATGTTGATATCCGATATTAAATTATATCCAAATACTAAATCTCCAAATATTTCAGTTTTGGAGAAGCACACAAATTGAATGAGTGAAATTGCAACTGAGATATCATTCTCATCATTTGATTATGAAAATTAGGATGATCGTCATTAATCCTCCACTGTCTTTCTATCTGAATGAGGGATTGTTTATCAAAATGCCGCATTTACGAGCAACATGAAAGATATTGGTGACAGATCTCATAAATTTTGAACATGGTTAAATGATGTATTACTTTTCACAAAGCAAAATTAATTAACTTAAATTAGGCAAATCATGCATTCTTATTTGTAATTGTAAATTAGGATAGATATTTTTTTCAATTTCTACTCTCTATTATAGCTCACACTCTCTCTTATATAAATATATATATCTTGTTCAAATTTTCAATCGTTAATAAAAATACTTTCTGTTCATCCTCTAAGTAGAAATTAACTTTAAAAAGTTTTTTTTATATTATCTGTTAAAGTGTAGATTCCAAAACAGTGTAATTAGAAAATATTATACTTATTTTAATAATATTTTGCAGTGGCTCATCCATTTTTATCTTTCGTTATTTCTTTCCTTTTTCTTTCTATGTTCAATCAATGTCCTTCAAAGTAAAATATAATTTTTTTGGTACGAAGTGCGAGTTTTTCCATACGACGGAATATTCTTTCGTACATTGAATAGGAAAAATTGGTAAAAGAATATCTTCAAATTTGGTACTTACTATGTGAAAATTTCAGAATAACAGGCATTGTTCTACATAAATGTAATTTTTTAATAACTTTTAGAGATAAAATAACCAAACAATTTTAATTTCCTGAAAGGGAATTATTTACATATAAAACTTTAATTCTTAGTTTTTTGGTATACTTATTAAAACTATTTTAGAAACATAATTGTAAAATTATCAAAATCCAAAATGTTACACAACACGGCCATTGGTAGCACAAGGGTGGCGAACCTTTACGGATCAACGTGTCATTTTTTCTAAAGAAGTGTTTAATGAGATATAGACGTGCCGTCAAATAATTTTGACTTGTGACTATTGGAAAAATCATAAAGCTAAATACTAACAACTCAAAATCTTTACTTAAGAGGAAAAAATATCTTTTGCTCTATGTAGTTGTAAACGTTTTAGTTATACGTGTAATTCACAAATTAAAGTAACATTAGTGTGACTTCTGTTGTTGCAGATTGGATGACAAATATTAGGAGTGCATGATGTATCTTTTAGTAGAATGCATGCAGAATTGGAGTCAAATCTGCCAAATGGTTTCTAAGCAATTAATTATTTTTGCTGTGGATCCCTTTTTTGATAAGAGAATTAGTGACTTGTTTCAAAATGCCGTTTTTCAAGCGATGCTCTGCATACCACCAGAACATGAAACACACTCCATTCTTTTCTCACCTTTACTATTAATGCCATAATTCTAGATTCACCAAGTTTGAAATTCTCTGTTACACTTACTTCCTTGCACTTTTTGTTCTTTTGCTGAACTTGCCATGTAAAATAACAGTTAAAAATCGTAAATATAACAAAAATAAACTTTAAAATACTGTTGTATCAACGAAATTGACTATGCTATGCGTAGACAAATTTTGCATCATAAGCAACTGCAGTCCACCACGTAACTAAGGCAAGACAATAAGAAACGAGTGTGCTCCCAACCATTCCGCGACCGATCACTCGGGTTTGTTCGTAATACTTCATAGTGAACTTTGTTATTTTGAAATAAAATGTAAAAAGTTTTGATAGTTGGTGTGCCCAAAATATTGTGTCGCGTGCAATTGGTGGCACGTGTGTCACTGGTTCGCCATCCCTGGTATAGCATAATTTATATAACAATGCGATAATACATAGTTTTAAATCGTTCTCATATCTTGATATATTCGTGTTGTGAAATGTAAATTGTACAGAACCTTGAGAAAATCAACAATTACAATCCAAAAAATAGCAGACGTTTGGGAAAAAAAGTAACTGCCTAACGTATTTTTATTGATATCTCTAGAAAGTCGCACATAATCTGCAAAAACCTTGTATTTCACAGCCTTAAAGAAAACTAAAGGATATAGAACCGACTTTTTGTTCCCATAATCTTCCTTAGCTCTTCACATAGCTTCCTTCCAGTAAATATTTTATTTTATGAATGATAGCGTCCCACAGTAAATTTCGTTTGAAATTTGGTTTTTAAAGATACTTTCATGAGAGAGAGAAATTAATTTTGTAGAAAATATAAAAGGGTGAAATAAACAATGCAGCGGTTTTGCGATTGTAACCGTATAGAACACATTCTTTTATTTGCAATCTTTGGGAATAATTACAAAAATGAAAAGTAGAACCCACATACTCGATGAAGTTTGTAGAAATTTGATGCATTTTGTTTTCGTTTTCTTTTTAAATAATAAGCGAAAATGTGCTCAAGTATTTTCATTTTCTAAGCAAACTGATGAATGAAAACTTTGATATGTTTACTTTAACCATCTCGAATATTTTAGCTATAACAGTGTAAATTCATATTCTAATATAGTAAAGTTTTAATTTTTGCTTATCATTCTAAATTTTCAATCAGAAACTCGAGATTTCAAATTTATTTTATTAAAAAAAAAACCTTGCTTTTTAGAATTATAAAACTTATTAGAACTATAATATTCTGAAACAAGTGCGTGGATAGGGAAAAATATTTAGAACTCTTATAAGGGAAATTTGTTTCTTTGCTTAAAAGTATGTCTCGACAATGTGATTTTAACAATGGATTTAAAGTTTTTATCACACGATAGTTAAATGATTTCTTCTTTCAAAAATAAATGCATGAAATGTGATACTTTTGATGATAGAAAATGTATCTTTTATTCATTACTCATTATCTAAATTCTTTGAAAAATATTTCTGAATTATAATATCTGATATTATAACATTCGTCAGAGTGCTGCACGTTCTAATATATTTTGGTGATTTTTTTAAACAATAAGTATCATACCTTTAAATAATAAAATAATTATTCGGACTATAAAAAACAATTTTTCTCTTAAGTGATTATTTTCTATAAATTAAACGTAAAAGGTAATGGCAAATGGTCAACATAGGGAATATCCGAATGGTATTAATACTCATAAAATATAAGTTTTTCCAGCTTTTGTGTTCAAATATTTTTTAGTATCATTTGCTATATTAAAATTATGTATTGGTCTTATAACTAAACTCCTAGAATAACGATTAATTCTTAAAATAAAAATAATTAATCAGCCTAAAAAAGAATAATAATATGTTCTTACTAAATAGTGATAACTTTCAGCCTTCAAACTGTCAAATTAACGTTGTAATTATGTAAATCGACAGCAACGTAAAAATTTTTCAAAATAAAAATTTCCTAGAAAGTAATCAGAAAATCAAAATTTGTAAAAAATTAAGTTGAAATGTTGCTAAATAATACATTTTATAAGTTCATGTATGCAGTATAGTTCCAGAGGCCGAGGCAGCCTAGTGGTCATGAACACGAACTCGTGTCCAGCACTGTTGGGTTGCAAGTTCGAATCCTGATGTCCCTGGTGACCCACCGTGTAAAGAATTTGATGCGCGATAAATCTGTTGAGGCTCAACGTTTTCAGATAAACGTGGTGTGGAAGTTTGGAAAATGGGATGCCAGCTCATGTGTCGCCAATAGCCCTCGTATTTCTTATAGTGCAATGTTTGTAAACACTCACGTGGTACATTTTTGAGTTTTTACACACAGGATAAGAAAATCTCGAAATACCTGGAAATTATTGAACATCATACAAAATAACTGAATTAAGTAATATAAATATTTTCTGAAATATATTTCAGTTTTTAAATGGGCTGTATTTTCCGAATTTATTGAAGAAAAAACTAATTAAAGTTTTTATATTTTTAATTGAGCTCAAATTAGAAATTGTGCGCATATCCTATCTTGCTTTTCTATCGAATCAATAGTAGCAATTTCAATTTTTTTAAATTTTGTTACAACTATTTCTGTTACTATTCTGTTATTTCTGATTATTTGATCCCATTCGAAGTCATCCTCCATTTCTGAGTACAGTTTTTGAGTCTAATGGTGGTATTATATAATAGGATCTTTAGAAAATTGTGCATCCTCTGGGACCAGAAAAATAATACTAATTGCAAATGTTACTGAAGAACAGCTACTAACTCTTTTGCAGGCTATATTAACAGTGCAGTAGAACACGCACTATGATGGAAGTCGGTAGTAGGTGACCAGGAATATTGAATACATTTTCAGTCTTGAGATAAAGAAAATTTTTACTGCGAAGTTTTGAGATAATCAGCTCATTCTTTTAGGTTTCTCATGAAAATATCAATATAAAATGTGTAATCAGTATTAAGAACCAGTTTCATTATGAAACCGAAATGAAAATTTCATTCTGACATTCCAATGCTGGGATCTTCATTAATTGAATTCGATAAAATTTTCTGGACTTTTCTAAGAATATTTTTTTTGTGCTGATTATTATGTTTTTAATGAGCACAGAAGAGCTTTAAAATCATTCAAAAATAGAGTGGAATAAAAGAAATAAAACATAATTTATCTAAATAACACATTTATTTTACTAGAAGATGTCTAACTTTTATCCGAAATAAATTTCATTAATATTCTCTTCATTTATTAAATTTAGTTTTTAAAAGGTTTTAACTAGTAATTCATCGCATTCACTTCAAAATTTATTTAATTTACTTTTTTTATTAATGCCCAATTTGGTTGCACGAGATCTAATCATGACGTATTTCGTAAATTTTACCCACATTCATCTGAGGAGGATGATAGCCGAGCTGGCACCCTACTCTTCAAATTGTCCCACTACACCAACTGAAAAGGTTGAGCCTCGACAGATTTAATGCACATCACCCCCCCCCCCCTACAGTGCGGGTCATGAACATCAAAACTCGAGATTGCGGTCGCATCCTGAAATGAAACCCTAGTGCAATTAACATAATACGCGCATTATTAGTTTTTCATATTAACCCTGTGAAATATTTATAAATTATCCTTAATTTCCACTATTTATAAAGCATAATTACACATGAAAAAATACACATGTAAGAAATTCTTATAAATGTTGATTTTTTTTATTACTTTGACAAAAAAAATTTTAAAAAATCTAAGAAAAAAAACTTAATTTCCGTTTAATTTCAATAATTTGAAGTGTAATCAGAGTTGTCTTAATTATTTATTTATTAAATTATGATAGAGTTTCATAGACTGTATTATGCCGTTGAGTGTGAAATGTTTTAAGCAATTCATACAAGAAAAACGCGTTTAGGAAAGATTTTATCCAATATATCAGAAACTTACATTTTAGAAACTGATTTCATACAATTGTTTTAATAAATACAGTGAAAGAATTTAAATTAGTGCCTATTCAATGTAATAACAAACATTTTCGTAATTTTTTTTTATCTCTGAAATAATATTCCATCCCACATTCATTTTTAAAACAATGTTTCATCCAAAAACTATCTTAGAATGAATATTATGTTAGATTTTTTTTGTATAAATATAATTGAGATAAATAATTTTTTCAAGATAAGAAAATGAAAAGGACACTCTGAAAGTATTTTTTGTTGTCTCAAAAAACTAACATTATATCTTTGGTTTTTAAGCTGTATATACAGAAAGAATGGGAAAAATTGTCCAATTTGTGCGTGTGTGTGTAAATCTTGACTATATACCAATGATCTCATTTTTCTATTCTTTAAAATCTAGGTATATAATAACAGGTCGTGGTATATAAGTATGATTGTATACTATGTACATGATTGAGATTAGCTAGTTAATTGAAACTAATTGGAATACGATGCTAGTTATTTAATAGATGTAAAAAAAGTGTATAGAGACGTTTTTCTTATAATTGTATGTCTTTCTTATAATTGCATTGTTTCGTATAGTGAATGTAATAAAATTGACGTTTTACTTATAATTGCATATGTCCTTATTTTATCTTAAAATACTTTGATAAATTCGTTACATTTTTTCCTAAGTCCTTTAATGCCAAACCAAATTGGTGGCCGTGGTAGCCAAGTGGTCAAAGTATAGGATCATGGCGTGTCATGAGTTCGAGCACAGTAACACAGAAGACTCGCCGTATAGAGAGCGATGCATGCTAAATCTGTCGAGAGCTCAAGCGTTCTCCCGTTGGTGTGGTAGTTAGGAGAGGGGGTTCTAGCTCAGGTGTCGTCCGCGTCACTTGACCATGGTTCAAAATTACTCAGTCCGTCGCCCAAAGCCCTCGTGTATAGCTGAACAATGCGTCGTTAATATTCACTCACTCGCCAAACCAATTTGTAAATTAAAAAAATTACTAGTTTTATATTTGAGTTTTTTCCAGCTAATACTTCATTTGCAGAGATAAGCAAAAAAAATGTGTTTTTTTTTAAACATTTTTTTATGTAATGAATGAATATACATTCAATTATGTGATGAATGAATATACTTATTATAAGCAAAGAATATTCAAGTATTTTTAAAACAGATAAAATTGTTCTAAATGGCTTGTAAACTAGACACAAACTAAGCAAAAAATATTTTTTAAGGAAAAAAAAAAAGACATTTTAATCTTTTTTTAAATTTTAATTCTGAAAATTATAGGAAGTTTTTTTTTTGTGGTGTTGTTGGTTGTTTATTGATGGGGGTCATTCTCAGGATATTGATGACGGACCGCGCCTTTTTGAACCATTCTCTGACGATCCACTCCCCTCTCCAAACTTAGACACGTCAGGAAGACAACGTCAGTACTTGGCCAACATAAGATTTCACTCTGCATCAGCCCTTCTACATGGCTGGTTTTCAGTGGCAACAGGACACGACAGAAACTATGCCAACTAAAAGTGTTATGAACTCATAGTCAGAGTGTTGCGAGTTCGAGTCCTGGCGCTATTGAAGACACGTCAAGTAGAGGGGGCCGTGGGGCGTTAAATTCGTCGAGGAAGTCATTATGGGGTGGTTAGGAGAGGAGGTGCCAGTTCATGTGTCGCTCACCATGGTTCAATAGCTCTCTTCGCCAATAGCTCTATTGTTGCTTTATAGTGGGAGGTTAAGGTGATTATCTCACTCCCTCACCATCTATAATTCATCACCATGACCACTAGGCCATCGTGGCGAACTTGTATATGGAGACAGATTATAGCTGTTTAGCATCTTATTACCACTTGTTAAAAAATAGAAATCATTCTTATGGATAGAAAATTATTTTTAAAGGAAACACTGCAATTTAGTATTTCTTCAAATGATAAAATTTATTTAATTCACATTTTAGTTTTCTAAATTATTTTTATTTTTGGTAATACGTTTGTATTCAACACCTTTAAAAAGTCTTTTTCTTCGCAATTACTCAGTAATGGACATTCTGAAACCCCTTAATTACATTAATAGGGTAGAGATCTAGAAAGCATTTATCTAATTACCATCGCTAAAGTCCCTAAATCACATTTGTATGTTTCCTTATCTTAATTCCTTGAGAAGTAAATAATAGTGTGGATACAATTTGCGTATTATTGTCTAAAAATAAATCTTCGTCTTAAGAATCATTAGTTGGTCGAAATGCTTTTATCTTAACAAGCTTTTTCAGACTACTGTAGGAAGAATTTAATTCATGTATACTACTTCTTGCGTGTGTTGATATATATTTCCGCTTCGATTTACATTTAAAATACATAAAAGAAACTTAAATGTTACATACTGAACTTCATCCATGAACATACTGAGTGAGCCTAAAGTTCGTTTAAAATTAAAAATTCGTGAAAAAGGAAGAAATTATGATAAAGAAATGCAGTTTACTTAAAAGGGCCCACAAGGAAGTCGAACTTTTTAGAGCATCAAAAATATTTTTAGACGTACAGCATTGAATGAAACAGGTTTGTTATCTGTAACCAGCTTCATGCACAATAGTGCACCTCCATACTACGCCAATAGAGTAAAATGATTCCTATCGAATACCTTTGGTGAGGATAGAGAGATTGGTCGAAGTTTCCAGATCGCATAACCACCATGTTCAGCCAACCTCATTCCGGTAATCTTCTGGTTGTGGGGTGATTTAAAATCACTTGTGTACCATTTATCCCCGTCAACATTGACCAAGCTCAAAGATTCTGTACGTTCCTATATGTTATATCGGGAGTTGTGAGCCGACTTAGTTGTGTCGGACTATGCCCTTTATTCATGTTGAACAATTGTCATTGAAGGAATAAATGAATGGAGCATATTGTTGTCTTTCGGTGAGTTCTTTCATGCAAACCACCTGGAACGTCTTAAGGCATAGGCCAACTGGGCCAGGGCCCAGGAAGGTGGGGGAGCCACCTTTCGTTCTTGACTCTGTCTTAATAAGATCATGATCCAAAAAATTTTAATAGTCAAATATTATTCCCGTGCATATTCTCCGAAAAACAGGGAATTTCATACATGTCAACTGACAAAAATGGTAAGACTGTGATGGCCGCTGTCCATGTCTAGGTCTAGGCCTAATGCCATGAAAAATCTCATTCAACTCATTTAGTCGAAATGTGGTTATCACTCGAGTTGGTATGCTCCTAGGTTGTGAGTCTTGCATATTTATTTGTTTTAAATTACCGTTTGAACGAGTATTTGAGAATCATGGTATATACTGTCTACTTTTAACGATCTCAGATAGGGCCTACTTTTGCATAGGGTCCCAGGGTCTCAAAAAATCTTAAGATTTCCCTAGGCCCAGGCCTCAAATAGTCTTAAGACACTCTTACAAGCCACACTTCTTTGTCATCATTTCTTCCTTTCCTTATGAATTTTTAAAGTTTGAACTAACTTTTGCCTCACCTGTACTTATAATACTCAAATAAATAAAAATTGGAAAATAAAACAACATAGCACATGAAATTCAATTTACTTTCTTTGGTTTAAAAATAACTTAAGGGGAACATTTCTCCTAATTAAAATAAAACTTTAACCTCATATTTTTAACATACTAATGAATCTAATTAAATTATCATAACTACAATTAATTTCTTGATTTAAATAATCGATTAGATAATCACTTTAATATTTCAAAATGCTTACCTATTTGTCCTATTATTTAGGTGTAGGAAATTCTAACGTAATTTATCTATGATATTCATTTTAATTATTTGACATTTATTAGTAAAGAATGAGGTCTCATTCTCCAAGCGAAAACGAGACTAAATAAGATTTTAAACAACCAACGAACAGCAAAATTGTCGTAAATGAGAATTGTAAAAGCAATATTTATGCTTAATAAAATTATGAAACTTTACTAATGACGTTAATACAAATCAAGTTAAAATTAGGGAAAACAAACATGTCAGCAGTAAACTGTTAAATAACGCTTATGCATGAAGTGAATTAAATATTTATATTTTATTAATTCATAAAAGTTACTGAGATTTTTAAAATATTCCTTACACTAACAGTTCTGTGAGACATTTCAGTAATTATTCTTTTGATTTCCAGCTTTTCTTACCGTCGTCTTTTATTAATAGGATAAAAATTCACCTTTTTTCTTAAATTTTACTGATTGTCCTTTTTAAGGAAAAAAAATATGAATATTCAATAGGCGACAGATTTAAATTTATCCAGCATGTATAAAATCATAAAGAATTTTTAATCATTTTTGAACTATAAAAAAACTTTGAAAATTCCCCGGTTTCCTTTAGAAATTTTATAAAAGAAGACTTAAATAAACTGAATTAATTGCCTGGAAATTATCAAAGAAAATTCAAATGCTCCCCTGGGATTCAAAAAGAAAGAATATGAGTTTTTAAAGAAATTTTAATTTATTTATAGTTATTTATTAAGTTATTTCGAAATTTTTAAAATTTTGTTGAGGGACACTTTATTCTAATATGATTTTAAATTAATTCTTGATGCTTCTTAATTATTAAAAAATTTTCTTTGTAATGCTGGTAGATTTTTTTTCCTCAGTTGATCCAATCTTGATTTTTTTTTATTAAATTTTCACGCTCATTCATTTATTTTACTTTTTAACAACAATATTTTTTCACGTCGATTCATTTCTTATTAAAATAAATTAGGCAAAAAAGAGAAATATTTTTCTTTCAACTCGTAAAAAAATGTCAATAATAATGAATATGCATAATCTTCAGATTTGTTAAAGAAACTAGAAAAAACAATGCTTTTTTTTCACTGGTTAAAAAAAATATCTTTATAAAAACATTAAAATAAAAAATTAACGTATTCTTACTCTAGCTAAAGTAGTCCAGTGATATAAAGAGCTTTGCCGCCGGCGTTGTACCAATCAAGACAGGTTTGAATCCTAATTGCTCTCAGGAGTATCATTATATTTAATAATTACAATGTAAAATTAAATTGTAGTCTAAACTTTCATATGGAGAACATAAGTTGGGAAAGTCATATAATCTTAGTAACTGGAATACAAAATAACAAAAAAAGGTATAATATCTAACAAGTTTGTGTGTGTGTGTGTGTGTGTGTGTGTGTGTGTGTGTGTGTGTGTGTGTGTGTGTGTGTGTGTGTGTGGTGTGTGTGTGTGTGTGTGTGTGTGTGTGTGTGTGTGTGTGTGTGTGTGTGTGTGTGTGGTGTGTGTGTGTGTGTGTGTGTGTGTGTGTGTGTGTGTGTGTGTGTGTGTGTGTGTGTGTGTGTGCGTCCTTGTGTTGTGGAACTTCATGAACAATAAAATATCTTGTACCTGTAACCATCAAAGCCTGCATTACTTAATCTTTCACAACATGGGAGCATTACAAAGTTATAATAAATATTGTTGACTTTTTCTTTACCTCGCCACACCTACGACCCTGAGCAATCGGTGCACTCGTGAATTTTTCAAAGAATGCGGGGCGCGGTGATCCAGGGTCGAATATCTACCATTCTCATATCCTACCCCAATGTGCTGCCAAACAATTTTTTTTTAATTTTGTAGATTGTCGGGAATAAAGAACAGTAAGAAATGAATTATTGAATAAATAATTAGCATTAATTTATAAAAAAAATTATTAACAACAAATGCTTTCTTAAATTCTACGTACTTTATACATGGGATTAAAATCGATCAAAGAAATAATGGATTAGGGAGGAAGGTCCGGACCTGTGGTCCCTCCCTCCCCTTTGTGTGTGCCACTGAAATTGGGTGGACCGCAACGCCTTGGAAAAGTTAGAAGTAGCCCGTACCTCTTGGAAAAGTCTGCCCACCCCTGCTGTAAAAGAATAGTATTTTTCTCTCTCTCTCTCAGTTGCATCCTCATCAACTTGAGTGCGGCAATAAATTACGAATTTTCAATAGACCTCCTGTTGCTCTGATACAATATAAGTAAAGCCAAATTATGTATCCATGTTATTAAACGGTCATAGAAAAAACTTAAGTAGTTTTTAAAATGTACGTTTTATATTTTGAAAATACTTATTTAAATCTTTTTAATCACTTGTAGATTAAAAAGTGTACAATTATATATACCCCGCCCAACAGAATGATAGCCTGCTTCAGGACTGGGAATGTCTGAAAAGTCCTTTTCTTATTAAAGACATCAGCTTGGAAAGAGTATTTACCAATAATCGTATAATATATATAATCTTCTCAAAAGTCAAAAATCTGCTTTTTCGTAACCGTAAGAATTTATTTCATGATATCGAATTACTACTACTTTCGAAAACCAAGAAACCACACCTCCTTTCCTTTTCGATCTTAATTTACGCCATTTTCAATTGCTAAACGTTTTCTATAAAAAAAAATGCTTCTTTTTGCGATATTTCACATAATATGACAAAAAAAATCTTTAAAAAAGATTATAGAATTCTTTTTACCTCTAACAAATTCTACCTTTATAAACACAAGAAAATCAGAAAACACTGAATTCAAGCTGTCAAGAATCTGAATTTCCTAAAATGGTAAAACATGATTTATATTAAAGAAAAAAACTTTTTTTCCCGGAATCACTATTATTTATTCGATCCCTTTTTTCCGAACACGACCTTTTTCGCATACTTGATGTGTGTACTGATATTTTTATTGAATACCAATAAACAGCAAGTCATCGTAAATACAGTATATTGAACACTTTACACTGCATTTTTGCGTCGTAAGATTTATGTAACACAAATGGTGTTGTTTTTCATTTTTGAAGTTGAATAAAAATCCTCAACCTCTCGAATATATTTCTTTGAGAACTCTTTGTTTTTTCAAATTGAGTACATATATATACAGAGAGCAAAGGCCTTGCTAAACGTTTCGCTTTTCCAAAAAAATATATTTTCCTCTATTCAATGAAAATATGATTAACTTTTAATTAAAATGTGTTAATTTAATAAATGGGACTAGTGTTGTTCCAAACTTCAGAAGGGAAACTGAAATAGAAAACTTTCACACAGGATCTTATTATTACGATTTATACATTATGGTAAGAAAAGCTGCAATTTCTTAATGTATATATAAATTTTTTAAATGGATGTTTAATCCAGTTGAAACTTCGATAAATTTAACAAATAACGATAAATATAACCAAAAAAAGGCATTTTCCCCCATTTTCTTTTTGCCTTGAAATATAAACCATTTATCAATTTTCTAAAATTAAACAAACAATATTGATTTTATACTATAGTTTTCTTGAAACTATACTTACCGCTTTTAAATAATGAAATAGTGTACAAATTTTTAAAATTTAGAAGCATTATAGTTTCTTGTAGAAATATATACAATAATAATAATAAAGACTATAAGTAATTTTCCGTTGAAATTCTTTTTCTCAAAAGAAATCGTCTTTGACACAAACATGATTTACAAGACTTCTTGGCAGAGAAATTCATTCTTACAATTTTATATCAAAAAATGTCGTGGAAACATCACAAAAATGGATTTGAGGGGGGAATGTACCCCCCCCCTCTCCTTAACTGTATTTGCAGCATCAGCTTTTCGTGCTGCCAGTTAAGTTGTCAGTCATTGGAACAAAAAAGCTGACTAAATACATGTAATCTTTTTTCTAGGTCATGCAACGACCTTGGAGAAAAACTACTAGCAGTTACATGTCTACCAAGCTACACTGGTGTCCAAAAGTTAAGCATAATTGATAATTATGTGAATAAAGAAGGAACTGTAAATCAGAATGGCGGGAAATGTGATATGCCAGTGCAAAATGGTTATAAAATAAGGAAGCAAGTCAAAAGAATAATAATAATTAATTTTATTATCCGAAGGCTAATTACCATACTTGCTATCAGATGATGAATCAGTTGTGGGCTCAAACGGTTCCAAGCTTCTTGGAGAGCTCTCTTCAGTTCTGTAACGGAGCTTGGTGGGTATGAAAGGGTTACAATTTGTCACCGGAGCATATCCCATACATGCTTGATAGGATTTAAATCAGGGGAGTTCGCAGGCCACGACATGCTCTGGATGTTTTCCGTTTCAAGGAAGTCATCAATCAGCACCGCTCGGTGACATGGCGCATTATCATTCATGAATATGAAGTCAGGACCGACAACATCTCAAAACAAGCGAACATAAGGCTCAAGAACTTCGTCTCTGTATCTTTGAGCAGTCACAGACCCCGTGTCAAAGAAATTGAGGTCTGTGCGACCGTCCATCATGATGCTTGTCCATACCATTACACCCCTTGATGGAAAATGATGTCTTTCCGTTATGTTTCTTGGTTCAAAACGTATTCCACGTTCTCTCCGTATCGTTACCCGCCGAGAATCACAACTCAGACTAAACCGGGACTCGTCACTGAACATTACATTGGCCCACTCTCCCACACTCCAATGATGATGTTTCAAACTCCAGTTCAAACGAATGCGTTTATGCGCAAACGTGAGGGGAATGCAAACTGCTGGTCTGCTGGCATACAAGCCAGCATGATTGAGCCTCCTGTAAACAGTTTGTCTCGAAATTCGTATTCCTGTGGCGACTGTGAGCGCCGAAACCAGTGCTCTGGCAGTACTGCCCCTCTGACATCACGCACTTATTACCAGATATCGGGTCCTGGTGAGGGGTTGTGACTCTTGGTCGACCTGTTACTGATTGTCGGGTAACATCTCCCGTTCTTTGAAACCTCTGTCCCAGTCTTGAGATCACAGACTGGTCCACATTCAGAATTCGAGACACTTCAGTTTGTGATCGTGAGGATTCCAGCATTCCAACGATTCTTCCTTTCGTAAACATGTCCAATTGGCGTCTTTGTGCTATCATTCACCTTGTTTGATGGTTAACAACGTTCCTTCGCATGGCAGTTGCACGAAACTTGTCTGAACAGCCTATGCTGCGTGAATCGGTTTCTCCGCGTTCCGACATGCGCCGGTGTTTCGCGCAGGACGTAGTCAACTGAAAAGTTTTACGTAAACCCAATGTTTCTTCTTCACCCAATTAATATCCGCAAGAAATTTTGAATAATTTTTCAAATATTTACTCCAGTTTTTCGCATTTTACGATTTATGCTTAACTTTTGAACATCAGTGTACTTCTAAGTATGCTCGAAAGGATTCGAATCTAGTGAATGAACTGGCTCTTCCATTCACTCCAAAAGAATCCTCGAGATAGCCTTCAACAAGAACAACTTGGTGAAGTTGTCCGTTATCTCCTATTGATATCTCACACCAATTAGAGTTCCTTCAAGGAGCACATACAAGTTTGACCACCAAGAGTGTGTGTTTTGTGAACAGCTCTCTCGGTGGTCACAAAACTGGTGGACACCCAAATCATGATTCCCTTACCTCTGTATTGGTTGTTTGGATTGTTTGTATCTGGTGCGTTGTTCCCTCAGTATTAGTAGAGATGCCTTTGATTACTCACAAAGCAAATCTATACTCATCTGTGATCAGTTCCACTCATTGCTGTATGGTCCAGAAAACGTGTTCTCTAGTCCAAGATAAAGGGACATATTTCTGTCGATGGTTTAGAGTGGTCGTCTTGCATAAAGATCTACATTGTAAATACGTTTTCACCCCATAATAGCGGAGAATCTTTTTCCTGATGTGACAAAATGATCTATACCGAGCTAAGGCACAGTTGTGCTGCACCTCCTTTGGGTTAAAAGAGCTAGAAAATGGTTTTCTGCAGATGCTATAGCTAATGATCTTCTAGACACAAAATTTCCAGAATTAAGTTGATTTCAAATTTATTGAACCACATTGCGAGACACATTGAGATGATTCACATCATCAGATTGTGACAACCACAGATTTATAAGTCAAACCGATTACCCGCCTTAACGAATCAGGTAAACGACATCTCCTACACTTTGCTAAATTTTCCTGTATTTTGTCAAAATTACCGACAATTACTAAGATTACCGAAATCGCGAAAGTTTTATTTTTGCCCATGTTTTTTCCCGTCTCTATATAAGTGTCCATTTCTATGAAATAAAAGTAAGGCTAGAACTCTTTTCAATAAGTTTTCTTAAAGTCTGCTGCTATAATTCGTATAAATTAAGATTTTTTTATTATTGCTGCACTTTTCGATGGTGAGTTTTAAGAAAACATTTTCGTTCTTCAAACACTTTTACAGATATCAAAAAGGAAATTTTCAGCAAATTTTTATCGTAGGTTTTTTATTTAATTGAAAAAAAAATTATAATGAAAATCATAATTAAATCAATTTACAGAATTGTCACAGCATTTAGATTAATTTATTTTCCATGTAAAAAGTAATGGTCTGAAGATTTCGAGACAAAATTGGTGAGTTTTATTTTTAAGAAATCCGGAATTATTCAGTCTTATTTTCAGTCATTTCTTGAATTCTGCAGCGTATGATAATCTCGATAATACATGAATCAAAATATTAAGAACTCAATATTTCATATGAATTTTATTTCAAATCTAATAAGAACTTTAAAAGAGTTTGCTTTTTAATAGTCACATTGTTAAACATAGCATAACATTACGGAAAACTATCTCAGACATTTGAACTCCCCAAAAATATGTTCCATATTTTAAAAAATTCTGAATTCTAATAGTGTTTCAAAAATTTATATTATTTCGTTAAAATGAAAATATCCTGATTGTGATCTGCTTGCCACCTGTAGTTCCTTACTGAGTGAAATGTGAAAACATTTTTTAAATTTAAGATTATTATTCAAATGTTCATTATAAAAGGCAAATATAAGGAAAGCTGAATTAAATTACCTTTTTTATAACAGCATTCTTAATCATAGTCAAAAGAAGATACTGATGAGAATAGTACTTCCTAGTTTTGGGAAAATATCAGATCAAAATATAGATCAGATAATAATCAATCCTTATTTAGTTGATTCTCGAACTAACATAAAGTTAAATTGCGCGTTTTATAATATCTTATTAAATTCTTTTTTAATTAAGGTTTACTTCGTATTTTTCGCCTCAAGCTGAAAATTCGTAAATTACTAAATTAAATTAAAAATCTATTTCTTAATCCTTTTGTAAAAATATCTGGATTCACGAAAACTCTGAACTTACTAAAGCTAATTAAAAATAAAGCTAGAACACGAATATTACCAACTGTCTCCGAATTGGTTCCTTTATTTAAATGATATACTAAAAACTATCACGCTATTTAAAACAAATACTAAATCGAAAGAATGTTAATCATGCTATTTGCATAAATATAGATCATTTAGTGCATATTAACTAAAGTCACAATTAAAGAGAAAGAAATACCAATATCAAATTTTAGACATCTGAAAACTATTTTCTAATAAAAATTGAGCTATAATAATAAAAATAGATCTCTGGCAAATGATTAAACAAGGGTTACCACAGGTGGAATTTTATGTGCATGTTTTCACACTTCCCACAACTAAAGAAAAAAACTAGTGTAAGTTCTATGATTTGAAATCGGTATTTTATAGCAAAGAAGGCGATAAAAATTATTTTTGTGTGAAATAGAAATAGTAAAGAAATAAGATTTTTTTTAAAAAATACTGAAGCTTATTTCATTTCAAATAATAAAACCCTCAGTTTAAGTTTTGCTTCAAGTCGCTGTCAAACTTCATTCACGATCGAAGAGAGAAAAATACAAATTATTTTTTTATATGAAAAAGCCTTCGTTTAAGCAAAATATTGACTTCTGGAAAAGAGAAGAGTATGGAAGTGATTTAATTCACATCAACTACTTTCTTGTTGTTGAAAACTATATGAAATTTATCTTGAAGAAACGATAAGTGGGGTATAAGAAAAGAAATATCTTCTTCTAAAGGTCATTTAAAGTGAAATTGACATTTTGTAACGCGAGTGAAAATACAGCTACTGTCAGTTCGACGATAATGAGACGATTTAAGACTCATGTTGGCTACCATTTTAAACTTTGTTGCTTAACAAAAGCCAAAAAAATAGTGTCTCTTAGCTACCAAATGTTCTCAACAACAGTTTTATAGTAGAAAATACTTTAATCCAATTTATTTTTATTCAGTTCTGAAACTAAAAGAAAAATACTTCTAAACATCAAATCTAACTTGAACGTTATTGCTTGTGACACTAACTATTTCTATATGCTTTGAGCAGTTAAATCTTGAATGGTATAAACAAGTTTTATCTTTAGAAAATACAACGTAAAGTATAGAATCCTGATATAAAAGGCGAAATTCTTAAATTAATCAAGCAAAAAAAATACTTTAAGGCTTATATCAGATTTTATTAAATAAAATATATTTTGGTCTTAATAAAACAAAGCCAACCACTTTAAAAAAGAATTGATAACTGCGCTCAAAGAGAAAAAAATCTCATTCTCAAAGCAAGTATTAAAAAACATTTAGATTATATAAATATAATCTATTCGTGAGGTATATACTAATTCATAGAAAAGAATAAGTATTTTGAAAAAAAGGAACTGAATATTATATAGAACTACTATAGAGAATTATTTAACTCCATAGATTAGTCTAAAAAAAGAAAACAATATTGTTAGTATTAACATAACTTCTATTACTTTTGGTTTTGAATAAGACACGTTCAAAAATACTTTAATTGCTTAGTATCCCTTATTTATCTTTTTTTTATATAAATAAGGGCACCCGTACAATAGTGAGCGACAATATTTCTTCAAGAATCGTTTTCCAGAAAAGCATGAAAAACAAATCCAAAAAAATAATATACGTACAAAAAAGAACAAAACATATTGGGAGAGTGAATAAGTAAAAGTATTGTTTTAAACAGTTTTCGCACTAAAAAAGAGATTTGTAGGATTTTTTTTCCAAACAATTACAGCGAATCTAATATATAAATAATACGTAGAGCTTACTATATATATATATATATAAAAAGCAGTATGGATTCTAATGAAATAATAATGACAGATGCATACATATTTGTTATAACACTTCTAAAAAAACCAGTTAAATTAATTAAAATTTGACACTATTACGAATAAAAATTTAAAATTCCAAACCAGATTCAAAATGCAATCGAGGTTTAAATAGTTAAAATATTTTCAACACACTTAATATCATAAATAAATACTAGAAATATAATAAAAACAAAATTATAGCTCTGATTTATTATAAATCTATGTCAGCTACTAGTATTTAAATAGAATACTGATTTTTATAACATAAAATATTTTTCGGAAATCAGAAATAATTAACATTTTTAGATTAAATATAAAATGCTGTTATACTGTATTTAAATATAAATAAAAAAAATCGGAATTTCTTGTAATAAAAAAAAATTAAATATTTTTTTAAAAAATTAGTGGGAAATGTTGCAATTATTTTAATATTTAATTGAAAGGTAAAAGTTTCGAAATTCATTTCTCGCTCTCAGAAAAAAAAAACTGTTTTTTCCTAAATACATCTCAAAAAGTGTAGTTTTCTTGAAAACAAAACAAAAAATACATACATTTTTTTTTTTAAAAAAAATAAGTAATATAAAACTAATTTTTGGTGAATCTTTTTTCATTTGAAAAATAAAAAGATAAGTCACAAAATACAAAACCAGTAAAAAAACAGAACTCATGTAAAACGTAAACAACTTAAGTGATACAATAATAAATCAAAACTCAAGATTTTCATTAACTTTACCACCATTTTCAACCCAATTTACACCACTGTAGGCACAGATTTTTCGAGTGACTCGCTATGAATAGCTTTCCGCATATAAGTCTACAATGAATGAGTTTCAATTTCGCTTCGCATAAGGTTCTCGGGGCAAACTCGAGCACCGCAATCCAATTAGCTTGCTATTACCTTCACCCGTATTACGGAGAGCTTGAATAATTCAGAAACTCGTGAACAAAGCTTTCCTTAGTATTACAATATTGAGTGAAGTTGAAGACGAGCACAAACCGATTTGCGCACGATACAGATTTGAAATGTCTTAGGAAAGTCTTGAGTCGAATAATTTTCTATTCTGAATTTAAACAGATTTAAGAGTTTTGCACTGGTCTAATCCAACTACGGGAGTCAGTTGATTTAGTTTAGAGCCTTATTGAAAATTCCTTTAAGTAACTTATTTCGGTTCTATGGATCCGTAATCTTATATATATTCAATTTACCAAAGCAATATTTAAATTATTTTTGGACCGTCTATAGATATTCATTACTAGCATTTATATTAAAAATAAATATTTTTAAGGTCACTAACTGCGTTCGAAACCGCAATTTTGCGAAAGTTCCGTAATTTTTTTTTTTTCATATTTAGTGTTACTTGTATTAGAACATCCACATAAAATTGCTTACAGAATATTATTACTGAAAAAAAGTTATTACTGTCCTATTATTTATATTAAAAAAATATTTTTAAGGTACTGCGTTCGAGAACCGTGATTTTGCAAAAGTTCCGCTATTTTTTTTTTTTTTCATATTTAGTGTCACTTGAATTAGAACATACACATAAAATTGTTTTAGGGTATTATTACTGTAAAAAATTATTTAAATGCTATTTTTCGGCAAAAAATGAAGAAAAAGGACATATTTTCAAAACATTCTCCATTAATAAAAAATGCTTCTATAATAAAAAATAGTTTGCCTATATACAGCTAAGACTTCTGTAAGAGCCTAAACTAGTATTTTTAAATGTATAATTTTGGAGTAAATTTATTCATATTTTAATAAATCGGAGTAGAGAAATTTTGAAGCCCATTGGTCTAGAGTGGTAGAGTTTCGCGCTTTCACACCACAGGTCCGGGGTTCAAATCCTGGACTGGGAAAGGTCGACTCAGCCTTTCATCACTTTAGTGGTTCGATAAGTAAGTGCCACCCTTGCTTGGGAACTGAACACAAGGGGTTTCGTGTCAGACTGACCACTTGACCGAAACATCTGCGCATGAACCCCAGCGCTTAAGATCACGTAAAATGAGATAGGCACTGTAGGCCTTGGCCCTCATGGGCTGTTGCGCCACTGAGTTTAAATCAGTTCAGAGAAATTTTAACAATAAACACCGGTTATTATTTCAATTAATCGTAACTGTGAAAATGGGAATTTTCCAAAAATCGTAGTTCAAGCTCCGAAGAAAAGTCTTAGCAATATATAACCAAAATATTATTATTATAGAAGCATTTTCCATAAAAGAATATTTTGAAACGTATCATTTTTTTTTCTTCATTCTTTTCCAAAAAAAATGCATCTGAATATTTTTTAACGTACTAAAATTCTTAAAGTAATTTTATATGTATGTTATAATTTGACTGACACACTAAATATCAAAAAAATCATTCATTTGTACAATCTGGAAAAATCATGGCTTCGAACGCAATCAATCGCCATTTAAGATGTCGGTTATGCAATTTATTATTTGCCGAAAGAAACACATAAGGTATTGAAATACTGATTATTTATTTTGTTTGAGTATTTCATAAAAAGTGAATGAAACAAATTGTTAAATAAATTTTTTGCAAACGATATACAAACGATACGATAACATTTAAGACTTCACGAAATAATTAGAACACGAATATTGTAACCAGTTATTCATAATCAAATGCATATAAAAAAAATTGTTCACCATTTTTAAGAAAATATTCTCAAATACGAGCAACATAAATATTTTCAAACACATGCAACAATTTAGAAACACAAACCTTAATAAACTCATTTTACTAATAGACTATCTTCACCCAGGGAAAAATCATTTTTTTTTCTTTCGTTGAGAAATATGGTTTAAGATTTATATAAATCTCTATCTGCTTAAAAGACATACATACTTTTAACAAAACTACCTTCTTAAAACCAAGGATTTCCTGAAAAAATGTTCATAATATTCCAATTTTATTAAATATACTTTAAATTTTATATTCCGAAAAGTAATTGAAAGAAAACATGTGAAGTTACACATGTATGAAAGATTTGATGGCTTATGTATGTAAATAGAAATAGTTAATACAGCTTCCCTCTATCTGTTATTGAATTTAAAATATTATATACAATGAAAAAAAAACCTTTTTTTTTTATTTGAGAAGATGTTCGATGAGGAAAATAGGTTACTCTTTGAAATTTTGATGTTTAAGAAAATATCCCGTACACGAATGTAAGGTGAAGATAGCCTTAAGATAGTTTATATAAAAGTTAATGTTGTATTCATTCTAAAATAATTCAATAAACTTACCGTTATGAAGCGATTCATTTCTACGAAATCTTTCCAAGCAGTCCTCTGGTGATGCATGAATGAATGGATCATCAGGTCCAAGTTGAACTACATTTTGTCCTTTGTTCATCATATTTGTTGTTAAGTTTTTCAATAAATATATTCTGTCAGTTCAAGCGTGATTCTAAATTGTAGCTACCACTTTCAGTTCTCAAAAACAAACTTTTTCGGCAAACGATTCTTTTTTTTTTTCAAACTACAGCAGATGTTAAATTATTTTCCAAATCAAATGTACTTTCATTTTTTTTTTTTATGTATCAATGACGTATGTTGTTTTATATATCAATTATGTATGTTGACGAATATCAGTTGAATATCATAAACATTCTAGAAAGATTTTCAATATACAGAGAAGTTGTGAGGGAATGTTATTTTAATTCCATAAATTTTTCTGCTTTAAGTTATATCTAGAACATAAAATATCGACTTTTCCGCGATCTGGAAATTCGCTTTATATAAAATGTTTCTGTGGCAACATTTTTCTCAGTATGTCCTATTCAAGTCACTATGTTACTTTCATTCAAAAATGAAAAATGAAATGATTATCAAACTGGTTTGTTTTCAGAGTTCACCCAAAAAAATAATGAGAATAATTTACAAATAATATATCAAACATCTCTTGATCACTTTTGTTTAAATAACACTCGTAAGATTTTTTTTTAGCTAAATCGATGAATTTAGTCTGAATTATTGTGTTCTGAATACTCCTATTTTATTTGGAGCAGTTAGTAAAAAAAGAGATAAAAATGTGAACGTTCTTTAGAAAATCATTGTTCTTCAAAATTTATTACTCTTTTTCACAATTTTTAACTCTTTTAGAAAACTTTTAGTCATTTATTATTGAATATATCTCAGTCTTTATCTCTCTTTCCATTTTGTAAATAATATATTTAAAAATGCAAGTTATAAACAAGACTATATTTTTAATAAATCAAACTGTCGAATTTATGAAATATATACAATTAAATTAAAATCTTGTTATATAATTTCCAAACAAAAATTTTTACTACATCGCCATTCCATTTCTCATTGCTTCGTAAAAAAAATTTTTATCTTTCGATAAAATATATAGTTAATATAAAAAACTGTATTTTCTTTCAAAATAAATAAATAAAAATCAATCACTTATTTTATACTTTACAATATCTAATTTTCGATAAAATATTTTTAAAAATATACTATCGCTACTTTTTTTACTCAGTTGGTATATACTTGTTATATATATGTGACAGTACTCTTTTCTTTTTCTAAATCGGATGAGCAAAAATGAAAAATTATTCAAAGAATGCCTTCTTTTTATTTTAAACAGTCAGATTAATTCAATTAATAATACTTTACATAACTTGTAGTTCAATAAACTAAAAAAATTAAATAAAAACAATGAAAGTAAAACACTAAGTTAAGCACACACGAAAATCGTACCTATGTAATCCAATTTACAGTCAATAATTTTTTTTTTTTTTTTTGCTTTCGAATTTCCAGATAAATCAATACTGATGTTCACTGTGAAAATAATTGAACTGTTCGAAATAAGTTTTTTCTGGAACCTTTCTCCACACTTAAGGTAACAATCGGTCAGTATCACTCACCGTCTTCATACATCTGTTGCGCTGTCGGGTGCTCTTAGGGATGCTGCTACTGCTGTAGGAGATGCTAGGAATGATGTCTCGCAGCCGGTTGGCGCGCTTTTTCACAAAATACCGCGAATCATGTGGGAGAGGGGACGCGTTCAGCGCATGCGTCATTGTTTCGTACTCTTCCACTAGTTTTCATTAATGAACAAACTCTTTCAAGTACGAAGCTTAGAGAGGAGTAATTGATCTTCGGCTGGGAGAAAGAAATCTTGAAATGAAGGGCTTAGCAAAGTTGTATGAAGTTGTCAAAATTAAAAGAAATAGAAGAAATAATTCACTAGAAGATAAATATAGTAATTATAGAACAATATTTATTGTTTTGAATGTGATATTAGAAAGTACGAAATGGTGTACATTTTATAATTTGTTTAACTATTTAGAAAAATAATTTATTTAACTTTTCTAAATCATATTATAACTTTCCACGGCAGTGCTCGAAATATTGTTTTAGTTGACATTAGCATTAAAAATTAATGGGTACTTCAAAATCTATGGTGAGAAAAACCGTACTCAATAAGTTTATGGTTGGCAGCTTTTTCTCAATTTAATGCATCAACTGTCTAAAGATAAGGTAATAACAAGGTCTAAAGGTAATATTTTAATTTAAATCGTGATTAAAACTAAATTAATACTTTCTAAGTTGATACTACACTGCTAATATTCAGAACAATATTATACACTGGTTTTAAAACCCAATAACGTTAAACTTGCAGTAAAATCATTGTTCTACTTTAAAGCTTAAGCCGGAACTGAGGCTTGAACACAAGATTCCAAAAAGGCGTCTTTTCTAACATATGGAATGATTATTTTCAATTAACTCAGTTTTCTCTTTCTCTCTTTATTTTTTACCTCAACACTAAATTGAGTTTTAAAAATAAATATTTTTAAAATAAATAAATAAGATTAGTTGAATGAGTGAAGTTTACAAAAGGATTTGTTGTAAGCCGTTCTATTACAAGATCGGAAAAACTTTTTTTTTTTCGTAATTAGTAAAAAAAAAAATTACATAAAATTCTGAGGCAAGGACGTTCTAAGGCACAGGTCAGCTAAGCCGGCACGGGGGGGGGGAAATGGTGTCGTCTCGTTCTCGACTTAACTTCAATAAGATCACGATCCGAGAATAATTTTAAGCGTCAGATGTTATTCCCAGACATATTCTTCGAAAGAGAAGCCATTTAATTCAATCACGTTGAAATAACTTAAGCGGAGTGAGTATTGAGCGAGTGTTTTATCAACGCCGCACTCAATAAAGCAACATGAAGGCTGTTGGCAACAGATCTAGCAATTTTGAACCAAGGTCAAATGACGAGGACAACACCTGAGCTGTGGCACTCCACTCTCCGAACTTCCATACAGCATCAACGTGAGGACTTTTAGCCTCGACAGATTTAAAACGTATCGGCCCCTCTACAGGGCAGGTTCTTCAGTGACAATGGTTCGAACTCATAATACTCTTGCCATGAATCCTTGACCATGACCACTAGGCTACTAGGCGGATGAGTAATGAAAATGAAATATTATGAACAGTTAATTTTGAAAACATAATTTATGATTTTGTGAATTTATAATATAAACAACGAATTTCCTAAAAAAAATTTGATTTGTAATGGATTGCTTCGGTTGGACTTTACATATATATACACCAAATTAGATAAAAGGGTTTCAAATTTGGCCTATATTTGCAGGGTGGGGGCAGATGGCCTGAAGAATTCTTAAGACACCCCTGATCTGAGGATATACATTCAATACCAATAGAACAATAATTCATAGCTGTTTATACAAAAACAAATTATTTGTACAGGCAAATTAAAAGTTTTTTAACAGTTATATAGGAAAAGAGATAAAAAAAATTTACACATTTTTTTAAATTAATATATTTTTGTACTTTAAATATAATAAGGTTTTACAGTAAGGTGTGTTGAAAATTTTTAAGAATATAAAATGGACCATTTTTAAAGTCGCCTATTTGTATTTCAATATGTTTTCAAAGAATTCGAGGCCAGACGACTAGACACTTTAGGAAGTAGGAAGCGATAGTTTACATATCCTTATTTTATTCCAAATATTATCTTTATCATGTGAGATACCACGTAGTTCTTTCATAATACATCTTAAATTTGATCTTCATTTCATAATTCTATTTTAGAAATTTTTTTATCGTATTCATTGTTTAATTTAAATAAAATAGTACAGTTTCCATATATTAAACTCTAAACGTGAAGGAGTGAAGGACTTAACGACAGACTTCTTCAGGAAACAAAAACTAAAGTTGACTCATAATTTTTATAGTGGTCAAATAACGAGTACAGTCTCGAGCTGATATCAAGCTATTCTAACTTCCGTATTGCGCATTCCTAGACACGAAATCTCTGCTGAACACATTGCTAGAAGCTTTTATATTTTTTCTATAAGAATCAAATCTAAGACAAAAAAAAACTTCCTAAATTAAAATCCTGTTATCTAAGACTAGATTCATAAAATATTTGATTATTTAGCACAATTTTTTTCATTTGAAGACATTTAAGTATTGCATGTCATACACATAAATTCATAATCCATAATCAGCCGGCTCGGGGCTTAGAGGTAGCATGTTCGCCTTGTAAGCCTTAGGTTGCGGGTTCGACCCCACCTGGAGTCGATAGATTTTCTGGACGGGAAAATCGTAGACGCGCATGTAATATGATTATGTGGCATGTAAAAGATCTTTGGAGTATCAATTTGGCTCTGGTACTCTCGGAAAATTAAATCCCGGCAATATTTAGCATTGGACGAGAGCCTGAATTTAATAAATTTAAGCGTCAAAAATTTGGTAGCGTTAGCTACCAACCACTAAATGATGTTACCAATGAAATGGCTCTCACACTTGAGGTCTTGCCATGTCTTCAAAGACTTAACTGCCAAAATGCAGCCCATTTGAAAAAAATATTCCATAACATATGTAAATTATAAATGTTCATGTCCATAAACTTGTGGCCGATGTTGCTGTTGAATTGTGATTTCGAGCCCTGAAGCCATTTCAAATCCATAGAATAATGAAACTGATGCACGTTAAAATTGCTCGAAGTCCTTCCTTTGACGAGATGTGGAAGTTTGAAGAGCGTTTGCCAGTTCAGATATTGTCATTATCACTTAATCCTGTTTCAAAATTAGGAGGTTCATCGCCAACATCTTTCGTGTTACTTCTAAGTTCCATATCAATTAGCCATCAATCAAGTAAGTCATACACATTAAAGTACACTCATAGACAAAAAAAATAGCGCACCAAGAAATAATTGCGGGATCTAAACGAAACTTGGCATGAAGGGGAGGTATGCAAATGATTAGAAATGGAGCGTGATTGCGCATTACGTATAGTCGGTAGAGGGCGTTTAACGTCGTTCTCCGATGAATATAAAACTAGTAATCAAAGCTTGTTTGAGTGTGCTGAATCGTTTACAAAGGAAGGGCTGAGGTAGACATGCCATTACGCCGTTTTCAAAGACAATATGAGCAGCTGTCGCATTTTGAGAGAGGGAGAATCACATCGGCATGAGGTAAGGTGGGTGGTCAGCTAGGTGAGTAGCTCGTCAATTAGGTCGCTCTGATTGTGTTGTGAGGAAGTGTTGGGACCAGTGGATCCGAGATATGTCATTTACACGACAAGGCTCAGGACGTCCTCGACAGACGAGTCGTCGAGAAGACCGACACATCGTAAGAAATGCACGCGTACAACGAACTGCTTCATCAGCCACCATCCAAGCACTGGTAGCACCTTCACTAGAGGCCCCTGTGTCTTCTCAAACCATATGAAGGCGCCTGGCTGAAGGACATTTGGGATCGCGGTGCCCATTACTTGTGCTGCCCTTGACGCCCCCCTCCCCCCATCGATGCCTCTGTTTGGTGTGGTGCTGCGCAAGATTAAACTGGACTGCAGTAGAATGGAATCAGGTCGTCTTTAGCGACGAATCCAGATTCAATCTCAGCAGTGATGACAATTGTGTTCGTGTGTGGAGACCCCGTGGTGAACGCCTCAATCCTGCCTTTTGCTTTGCAGCAACACACCGCTCCCACAGCTGGTGCCATGGTATGGGGTGCCATGCCTACAGTACACGGTCACCTCTAGTATTGATCCGTGGCACTATGACAGCCCAGCGGTATGTCCGTGACATCCTGCAACCACATGTGATGCCACTCATGCAACGGCTCCCAGGGGCCATTTTTCAACAAGACAATGCTCGGCCTCACACTACAAGAGTGTCACAAGACTGCCCGATCGTATCGCATCGTACATTCGCACTAGAGGGGGTTCAACAGGGTATTAAATCCTCCGTTCTTTTGCCTTTTTCTCTGAAATAAATGATCCTTTTTCTTTGATTTTCTAATCATTTACTTATATCAAAATAGTCATTGCGTATGTAAAATTTCGTTTCATTTTGACGATTCCTTCTTGGTGCGCTAATTTTTTTGTCCATGAGTGTAGTTTCATAATAATAGAAATTATATTTGTTAGTTAAACATGTAAATGTGACTTAGTATATTTGTAGTTATAACTATATGCTGTATATCTATTTCCCTATTTTTAATAAGATCTCTTATACCATGTTTGCAAAACAACTGTCGTTGAATAAAATTGTGTGCTTCCAGTTTAAATGTACAATACACTGAAGTGAAATAATGGTAAAATTTATTTAGAAGAATGTTCAAATAAAAATTGATGTTTGTTTATTGTAAGTGTATGAGAAATTTTTACACTTTTTTTTCTTTTTGATAATTAATACTAAAAAAAGCATTTTTTAAAAAAAAAAAGAAATGCTATTTCCGTGAATGAAAATTTTAATAAATTGTAGAAGAAACGATATTATAAATCAGTGATAGTGTTAATAATTAAAAGAAATTAAAACAAACCGTGAGTATGAGTTAATAAATGAAATTAATAATGAGTTAAGGATTTTTTGACACATTGTTAAATTAAGCGAATAAATCATACAGTTGTCGATAATTTTATTTGTTCAATAAAATAGAATGGTAAGTGGTTATTCTTCATTTTGAATTATTTAATGTTTAAATGGAATTCTTCCTTGTATTCAGACGCATAAAAGATTTAATTATCATTTCATCAACGTCATCCCTCATTTGTTCAATAAATACTAGCATTTAAATATCCAAGTCAAATATGGACTCTATCAAAAAAAAAAACATCAAGCTGAATAATAAAAACAGCAATACTTTAAATTGAACTAATCTCATAAGCCCTTCGATGACATATTTTGGATGTTTAAGGTATCCGACTACCCTAAAATTGTGAATTCTGCCAAAAATTGACAAATTTTCTTATACTTTTATTTTATAGGCCATCTTATTAGCTTTATAAAAATACCAAGCTTCTTATTTTTCGTTCACTAGAACAAACACTACAAGTGTTTTAATAAAAGCGGATGTCATTTAAGCAAGATGTCATACTTTACGAAATGTTTTACTCGAAATGTTTTTTTTTTTTTTTTTTTTTTTTTTTTTGAAAATGCTCAAATGGGGCCAGCGCGATTGCTCAAAAAGATTTGAAAACAATTAACTGAAATTTGTTGTGTATTTTCTGTATAACAGTAGAAGTGCTTTAACCTTCAGATTTATTAATCACCGTTTTATTACAAAATTTACAGTTCCTTATGTGAATATAATCATTGTTTTTTTAAGTAATTTCATATAACAACTAAGATAAAGTGCTCTAGTTTTTGTAAAACTTAAAATATCTCTTATCTTGAAGGTCGCTTCAAAATAGAATAACATAGCAACACATCAGAGTTTAAAAATTGAAAATTTGTTCATAAACTTTTGGTGCAAAAGGTGCCCCGTTTATGTAATTTTTTGTAATTTTTTTTTTTTTTACTAATTTTTTCCCATCTTATTAATAATAATTTCTTTCCTCTTCTTAATTTTTGCATATTTTTCTTAAAATGTGCTAAACAAATCTAAAAACCACATAAAAATATCCATATCTTCATTTTTTTTTTAAAAAGTTGTCGCAAGTAATCGGATACCAATGAGTGAAATGCCAGTTCAAGAGTCGTCTCCTTTATCCCATCGTGGCTCAAAATTAGAAAATCCATTGCTAATAATATTTTGTGTTACTCTAACATGAAATGAATACAAATTATCAAGTTATCTATATAATTATAAAGAGAGAGATAGACAGACGGATAAACCTTATCTACCGACGGCACTTATATATAAGTACCACTCACTTTCAAATTGCATAGAATAACCATTTTTACGAATATTCTGGCGATATTTAGCAGGACCGCTCGTTTTAATTCCATTCTTCCAGGATACATGGCAGAACAGCTTTTATGATGAGTATTTTTGCGGGGAAGGCGAATAGTTTTCAAACAGAAGTTGCGTTTTCAGCTGATATTTTGATCGGATTGCGAATATTGCCATTTTTGTTCCGAAAAAGCATTTAATGCCAAAAGGTAAGTGTGTTATTTTTTTTATGTTATTTAAAACTTTAGAAAACGAGTTGACAATATTTATTTTAAGTGAACAATGTATATAATTAGTTTTACAGTTGAATAACTGTGTGGTATTTATTAGTACCAACAGCACACTGGGGTGTTAGAGCAAGGACTTTTTTTGTTCTTCAGTGTAGCTTGTTGTTTTTTGTTGTGTTGTAGCGTCATCACTATAGTGCAAAAGAGTTATGCGTTGTTTAGCATTTCTTTTTGCTTAACTTATTTATTTATTTTGCTTTTTTATTCTTTTATTTTAACGTTTTCAAAAAAATTTTGAGCTTCGAATCTGTTTTTTTTTACCACACAATTAAATGAAATATCTATAATTTAAATCAAAAATTAGCAACATTTTAATTTCCTTATTTGTAACTGAGATTTAACAATAATATTAGGTTTTCAAGGTGCTATTATTATTATTATTATCATTTTCTTAGAGTATCTAGAAAAAAGAAGCTCAGTCCTCAAGAGACTTTGTATTTATTACAAAACCTACCATCTAAAAGCAGTGATACACTATAACCTATGATTCTTCAGATGAAAGCGTCCCAGCAAATTATCTACTGGAATTTTAGTTAAATTCTTAAGATGGCAATCCAAGGAACTGAACAAGACTCAAGGTGCAGTAGTTCATGTTCAGAAAGTACAGTATTTCCTACCCTAGGATTCAGGGCCTTAAAAAACATTCAATCGAAACCTCACTCAAAATGTCCAACGTGTAATGAATTGTCTATTAATGGAAGGAAAAACCGTTTTTTTTTTTAATATCATCACATTGATTTTAAGTGTAAAACCTGCTTTTATCTTTTAAAAAAGTAAATGAATTTTACAATTTTTATAATTTTCAAAAATAAATATTTTGTGCTGTGAATTTCTAATGTTCTCTGGTTATTAACAGTTAAAACTCCGTTAAAAAAGCCATTCGCTCTTTTTGTATTATGAGAATATTTTAGGCATTTGTGGACTGACGGTACTTTAAAGCATCAATTTAATTAATTAGCTCTAACGGATTAAATTTCCCAAAGTTGAGTATTTTATTTATGTATATCCCTTAATTTTCAGTGAAGGGATTAAAAAAAAATACTGCACGAAAAAAATTGCAGCAAATCATAATGCGGTAGATAAAGGGTTAGACACATGTGTCGGAAAGTAATAATCTTGAGAAAAACTTTTTTATAAATATTTTTAATATTTTTGCATGTTTTGGTAAACATTGTTATGTATTCTAATTTATTTAAATGCAAAAAAAATGCTTAAAGTTATTTAAAGCAAATTGCTTAAAGTTTGCAATATCTATTCGAATACAAACCCCAAAAAGTCAGCTAAACTGTTTCATATGAATGAAAAGAATATTAAAAATAATGTAACGTAAATAAAAAAATTCCTCTTAATGTTATTATACATATAGCAATGCACATGGACTAATGCTTTTCTGTGATAGCCACATGAAACGTATGAATAAAAAGGGATTTTTCTCAAATTCCTTTAGTTCAGCATAAATTCAAAAGAATAAATAAAACAATAACTATGCACTAACGAATTCTAAACAATTTTTTAATTCATAAATACTAAGATATTTTCCATGCCTTTTCCATAATATCAATGGGCATATTTGTAAATATAGCGATGGCATTCTTATTTAAAAATTATAGTTAATAATATTAATTTATTTTCAGAGTTAATAAAGCTACAAATTGGCAAGGTATAAAATTTCCTAATTTCTTAGATAAGTCTCAAAACATTGATTGCAGCATAAATTTTTTAAAAAATGTATTGAGGACTAAAACGCGGTTTTATTATCAAACCATTTTAAACATTAAAACACGTTTATACGAACAAAAAATGTTACGCATTCACAATATCATTATCAATTATTCTAGACATATAGGTTATTATTTTTTCTGAGTTGCTAAAATAAAATCTTTGATTTAATTATTTAAATATAATCCCTTTAATACACATAAATATAGAAATACTTAGTACGGATTATCATTGATATGCGAATAATTCTTATGATTATTTTTCCATCTCCATACATTCATTTAAAGCTGAGTGACGTTAATTTTAAATAGTCTTAGTGTTAATTATTTTTCCCAATGAGCTACATACTTGCAACTGCAGACACGACAAGTCCTTAAATGGGAGATCCATTTCAGTGATGGCACCATCTTGTGGCGTCCTCGTTACCAAATTTGCACGCTTGAATTAATTTTTTAATTCAAGCTCTCGTTGGATGCTAAATATTGCTGTGGTTTAGTTTTGCCGAGAGTACCAGAACCAAATTGATACATGCCATACGACATGCGTAGCTACGAATTTCGCATCCAGAAAATCGACTCCAGCTGGGAACCCGCAACCATAGGCTATTGTTAATTATAATACAACTGAGAAAAAATTATTTATTTTTTTATCTAAGAATTCCATGCGACAATTTTCTAGAAGTCAAGAAGAAACAGCAAACAAGAAACTATTAAATTTAATTTCCCTCCAAAATGCAAATTTTTTTTTAATATAATTGCACTATTTTTTCATCAAAGATATTCTGGTTTCTGGTTTCGATACATTTTTAATGCTCATTAATTCATTCAGTATAAATCAAAAGGATTTTGAAGCATAACAGTACAAAAAATTTTTATCTACATATATAAAAGCCATTTTTTTTTCACAGCACTATATATTAAATCACATGCACCGCTATCTCCCTTTATAAGTGTAAGAAAGTTTAACAATAAAAAGTAAACATATTTTTTCATAATTAAGAAAGAAAGCAAAAAACGAAAAAGATAACGTCGACTTTAATACTTAAATAAAAGTATGCCTAATTTAAGAGCATATTAAAAGGCGTAATATTACATTATCAAAATATGTTAAAGCTTATAACTTTCCTGCTTGATCTGTCAAAAAATACAGCTAGGCAAGCAGCTATTTTGTCTGCCAAAATCTTTTTTTAAAAAATACAAATATACACACTATACGGTCACTTTTTTTAACTACACGTTCATAAAACTACTTCTTTCTAGATTTTTAAAAATAACCTCAGAACCAGATTGTTGAATTTATGTTTCGCAAATAATGAATTTATGAGAAATCTTTATATTGCTTAGGTTATCTATATAGTTGGCACATAAGTGGGGTGGGGAAAATGTGTCTAGAAGCATCTTCCCATTTAACTGAACCGGAAAAAATGACCTTGAATTAGGTAGCTATTTGAGTATTCATCGCAGACGCTTGAATTAGAACTTCATAATTCAGATAACAATGAAGGAACGAACTTGCATTGCATATAAACTTCGAAAATCTGGAAAGGATATTTGGTTTTTTTTAGAAATTTTGTGAGGAAGCTTCTGGAATAGGTGCTGCAGAAATGAACTGGAATTTCTTTGTAACGACAAAGCTAAAATATTAGCTTCTGCAGGTTAAAATGTAGTATTTCATGATTTAAGTATCTCTAACGTGTTCGTAACTACCTTTTAAAAGTAAAAAAAAAAACGTGTTACTAAAGGAAAAGTCATTTTCTTAAGAATTATGTCTGGAAAAGTTTCAAGTAAGAGACTAATAGAAACATTCATTTTTATTATAATTTGTATAAGCAATACAGCCTTGAACGTCAGTTGAACATGTTCTTTCGTCACAATTTTTTAATCGAAAAAGAACATTATATAAAATTTAGCTATGCTTTATGAACAAAAAATGCTCATTTGGATCGGTTGTCTCAATGATTACAATATACAACATGTTTAAGTTTTGAAATAAAAAAATATATCAATTAATATTTTAATCATTTTCCCTCTTTGTCTAAGCAAACCAAATGACAAATATTAACCAAAAAGGGTCATTATTTTAGCAATCAATAAACTGAACTTGATTTCTGTTTAAATGTTTACCTTTCCATCAAGTGGCCTCTGTAACCTAGTGATTACGATCACGAACTCGTGGCCGGCGTGTCATGAGTTTTGTGCTCTAGTTGACTGAAGACTCACCGTGTACAAGGAGCCGATGCAAGTTAAAAACATGTCGAAGCTCAATGTCCTCCCGATGGCGTAGTGTGGTAGTTAGGAGCGGGAGGTGCCATCTCATGTGTCGTTCTCGTCACTTGATAGAGATTCCTAACTACCAGGTCCGTCTCCAATAGCCAGCATGTTGCTTTTTAGTGCGACGTTAATATAAATCTCACTCCCTCACGCCCTTCAATAATGAATTTAATTTTTAAAAAGATGTTAAAACAATTGTAACGGGTCTATTCGTGTACCTCCTACTAATCCCCAAGGGGAAACACTTTCTTTAAACATTATTTTTTTGAAAACTTTCTCCCAAAGAAGAAGTTGTGACTTATGCAAATCAACTCTTATGCTTAAACATTAACTTTCAGGTTCAATCAAAGAGAGGTTAGGAGCTAAATGATAGCAGTTAGTGATAAACATAAAGTAATAGAAAGCTAGGTGAGAATTTTCTGTAGATTATTTGTTTAGTATTTAAGATTGACGATTTGTCAATTAGATATTTAAATTGGATTAGCGTTGGCTTGAAATAGATTGACTGAGAATGTATCATCGATAATTTGGAATGTGTACGGCTTAGACGTTCCTAAAGTAAGTGATTAAATTTATAATTAAATATTAATTATATCGTCTTCCTTGCTTTTGCTCCATATTTATTTAAAGGTGCATTCCCTAGCTTGGGTTTTTCAGGTTTGTTAGGTTGTTGAGACTTGTAAACAAATTGTGTTTGTTTTGACTAAGGCTTATCTTCCTTCTAACTCTCTACACTGATGTATAGAACAGCCCATACATCACACAAGGAAATTTTATCCTATAATTTATATTAGGTAAATAAAATGTTAAGTAATATTAGAAAAACTTGCATCAAAAAATTGGACTACTCCTTCGAGCACAATAAAGATACGTTTCGATTATTTATTATTCTTTACTACCAGAAATATTTCTAAATGTAATTATTTTATTTATTTATAATCGCAATCACTTTGAATGCCTCGTAGTAAATAGAAAATATCATTGGGGTCAAAGTAATAATAAAGGGTGGCTATTATTAAACTTTCCTATAATTAGTATCCTGGAAGTAAGCCGAGAGTGTTGATTGTTGCCAGATTTGCTACATGAACTGTGCACTAGATACAATCAAGGAATTTCAAAAGAAAGTGACAAAAAAATGTCCTCTAGGTGATGGTTTGCATGGAAAAATACCAAATTTAACAATGGAAATTATTTAAAAGGAATGTATAAATAGTTTGAACAATTCAAACAGTAGATCAATGTCTGAGAAAAGTTTAGGACATCAGTTTCACAGAAAGAAAGAAAATTCCCGGAATTATACGCCATGTAATTTTAGTTTATGAGAACATTTTAAGAAATTGTTTTATCGTGAAAGTACGTCGTCTGTCTTGAAGAACTGCATTGCACTTCATGTGCGAAACATCACACAAGAAAAATGGTCTTAAAACTATGTTCCACGGATCCCTGGGGCTCCAGAAAACATACCTAGGAGTTTGTCAAAATAAAAATTTGAAAAGAAAACTATAAATAAGTATGCAAAACGTTCTCCACGGAGTTTATATGACCACAAGTATCTAAGGCCATTCTTCCCAACGCAGGTCCCGTGTCCCTTGAGGGGAGCGGCAAAAAATAAATATGGCACAGGACAGCCTCTATTTTTAGCAATTTCTTGTTATTTTTATTATAATATAATAAAAAAATACTAAAACATTTTCTTTTCTATCACTCTTTCATAAGCTTTTCTTGTATGTAACGGAATCTTTGAACTCAACTTTTACCCACGTTAAAAGGTCAGATTAATTCGAAATTTTGCTCACTTGTCCAGGACCGAAGACAATACAATAAATTAATAATTTTGTTCCATTGTCCTGATCAGGATTAGCAATTTCCCATTTTCAGATCCCATACCACATCTGTCGACTAATTTCAGATTCCCATTTCCAGATTTGGCGACTTTAAGATTAAGTTACAAGTTATTTTGATTAACTTTAAAAGGGTATTTTTTATTTTTTAACACTACTTGCAACACTACCAAACACTACTTGCAAATGAATATTTCCTACAGGAGAAAGCCAAACATGAACTGATAAATCAAAAGGCTTGCCAATGAAAGAAACGGAACAACTTATCTGCATATATCGACATTAGAATCTAAATTTAAGCAGGAAAGCTCGTAATTTTTTCGCTTCAAATTTTCAGACTACTCAGAAGTTTCTCACACAGTTATAAATAGTTTAATGCCGTTCTGGACAATGTATTTAAATTTAAAATATTTGTCAACATTTGTGGCAGCAAAAATAAAGTATAGAAATAAACGCAGAATATGAAATACATCTGCAGATAGCTTCAATACACGTAGACTTTGACAGTTTAAAACGGGATAAGACATACTCCAGTTACTAAATATAATTCAAGGGTCTGTGAGACCTGCAGCACGAATTAATTCTATATGAGTAAATTACATTTATATTACATTAAAAAATTTCAGTAAAAAAGCACATTATTTTTCTTAAATTGTCTATACCTAAAATAGCCTAACATGATCTTCTAAAAATATTATTTTGATATATTTTTCTGTGGCCTTTTGGTTTTCGGGGAACCTTGTCCTCAAAAACCTCTGTCTAAAAGGTTCTCTCGGAATCTTTAAGAGACTTGAAGACCACTACACTAGACCAATAGGCTAAATTCATGAAAGTCACATGATAAATGCAATCACATGTTCTCTATTGAATTCAAAATAGGCATTAGACTTGTACTTGTTGTTCTATTTGTCAAATTTAGATAAAATTTAAAATTTGATAATTTCGGAAAAGATATTCAATTATTAAAATTCCTCAAAAAGTTTTTCAAATTTAAAAAATTTTATATATTATAATTATATATGTGTTTCTAAACCAAGTACATTTTATTTACCTGTGTGCGTGAAAAAAAATTGTCGACAAATATTACTTTTTTTAAAAAAAATTCCGCAAAAAGCAAAGTTTGGCAACAGCAAAGCGCAGGAACTGACTGACTGGAAACGCATAAGTGTATTTATCATGTGATTATGACGTCACAGGAATTTATAATAAGATTGGCTGGGAACACGGGATTGCATGATCATGTGACTATGATGTCACAGGAGTTTAGCTCCTTTCGATCTGGTGTTGAACATACTTTGATGCCTATAAGTTCCCAAAGACAATTATATTACGTAATTTTCATTACAATTTCTTAACTAAGATTTTGTGCTCAATGTGTCTTCTGAATGTGTGCATTTGAATAATCTGCATCTGTTTCTGAAAACTTAAATGCTTCTTTTTCAATCAGTATAGGCACATTGTTATTTAATTCCTTACTTTATTTAATATAGTTCGATGACGGTGATCAAAAATTAACCAACAAATATTCAAGTTATTTAAGAATTCCGTACGAGTCGATTCTTTTGCAAGAATGGCCCTTTTTTCTTATTATGTATCAAATTTGAGCCACTTGTTTTAGATACAGAATACAGTAGTAGGGGAAATTTTTTAACTAAACCATTCTTATGTATATAAAGTTAGTACTCCGTTTCAAAGTATTTCTGTAATTACGTATTCTTAAAGAAACTGTAATTAACTTTTTAAATAAACATAATAGGTATATCCAAAATCTACAAGAGACAGCACGTAAATTATTACCTAAACAGCAAAGAGGTCTTAAAGTTGAAAATATAAGGGGAAAGTACTGAATTTAAGAAGAAAGGAAAAGAGCTTAAAGTTTACCATTTGTTACCTAAGAAGAAAACAAAAATCTGACATAAAAACACATAATTAATAAAGAATTCTTCAGTGCTTTCATTAATTGTTGTGTGTGCGTCTTTTTAATCCTACTTGAAACAAAAGAACGAAGAAACTCGGTTCCTTTTCCTTGCACTTAATTATGGCATGCTTTACTTTCTACTCCTTGTAACGTTTTTGCAAAGTTTGAGCGTCAACAAAAATCAAACAACATGGAAATTAATAAACTATGAGAAATGTAATTTAAAAATGTTTCAATTCTCAAAAGATTTCCCTTTTTATGAAGGCAACTAGATATATAGTAACCAAAAGAATAAAATAATAATTTAGCTTTCATATTTATGTATATATGCATTTATATCTTTTAATGAACTTTTTTACCCTTACTAATTATAATTTTTTTTTCTTATCTCTATTTGTTAAATGAAACCTGTTTTTTTGTTTTTTTACACTTCACTGTTTTAATTCTTACAATTTCTGAGATTCCTAGATAATGATTCAAATAAATCTTCTCCAGTTTAAAAAATAAGTTACGTGAATAATTTGTGGCCGCGGTAGCCAAGTGGTCTAGGCATCGGATCGGGGCTAGTATGTCATGAGTTCGATCCCAGTACCACTGAAGACTCGCCGTGTAGGGGAGCGATGCACGTTAAATCTGTCGAGAGCTCAAACGTCCTCCCGTTGGTGTGGTATGGTAGCTAGGAGAGGGGGTGCCAGCTCAGGTGTCGTCTGCGTCACTTGACCATGGTTCAAAATTACACGGACCGTCCCCAAAAGCCCTCGTGAAGCTGAACAGTGGGATGTTAATATTCACTCACTTTACGTGAATAATTTTGGCATCAATCTCAATGAAACTTTTTGATGTTCATTATGAATTTCTATCTATTATGCAAAATGTAAAACTTTTAATGTAGAACTTACACTCACAAGAGGCAAAACATTATGACCACCCCTACAATTTGCAATGAACTCGCCTGGATGACGTGGAAGACACGTGATCAGGTAGAAGTGGTATTTAACTGCTACTGGAGAGTCTGAAGAATCATTCTTTCTCTTACTTCTGTGTGTGATGGGAAAGGCTGCGGATCTAAGCGACTTTGATAGAGGGCAGATTTTAATGGTTCGAAGGCTCGGAACAAATATTTCAGAAACTGAACGATTCGTGGGTTGTTCGCGATCTACAGTTGTTAGTACTTATGCAAAGTGGATGAATGACGGTGAAACCAGAGTAGACGACGTGGTGTTGGACGTCCTCACGCTATCAAAGAAAAAGGTCGCCGGAGACTGTCTCGCATGGTGAAGCAAAACAGGATCCAGACAGTGGCTCAGCTGACAGTCCAATACAATGCAGGGCCAAGTAGAATAGTATCGGAGCACACTGTTCAGAGGGTACTGTTGCATATGGGGCTACGCAGCAAACGTCCCACTCGTGTGCCTTTGCTGATCAAGCGTCATCGCCAACTGCGCCTGTGTGAGCCCGGGAATATCACGACTGGTCCTGGGAGATAGTTGTCTGGTCAGATGAATCACGGTTTGTCATTCATCACGCCGATGATCGTGTCAGGATACGCCGTCTTCCAGGCAAACAGTTGCTCCCTCAATGTACAGTAGGTCATACACAGGCCGGTGGTGGCGGTATTATGCTTTGGGGGACGTTCTCTTGGACGTCTCTGTGACACGTGGTTGTGGTAGAGCAGACTATGAATGCTACAGGGTATCTGAACATCATTGCGGACCAGTTGCACCCTTACATGGCCTCTGTTTTTCCAGCTGGCAATGAAATGTTCCAACAGGACAACGCCCCGTGTCACAAGGCTAAAATTGTGTTGGAGTGGTTCCAGGAACATGATGCTGAATTCCAGTTAATATCCTTGCCACCTAACTCACCGGATCTCAATCCGATAGAACACATTTGGGATGTCATGGGACGGCAGCTCAGAGTTCAAAGACCACCAATTCGCAATATCTCGGATTTGCGTGACCGTTGCTTAAACATCTGGTACAATCTGTCTCCTGTCACCTACCAAGGACATGTGGTATCCATGGCTAGGCGGGTTGAAGCTGTGTTGCGCGCCAAAGGTCGGCCAACTCGTTATTGACAGGTGGTCATAATGTTTTGGCTCTTGAGTGTTAAGGTTAAACTACGGATCTTGAATGTAGTTAACGTAATGACAAAGGGATGCTATTTTTTTTTTTTTTTGGACAAAAATATAGACTAACCTTTATAACAAAATAGCAAAGTTTGTTGAGGTAGTACCCTTTTACTGTCCATTTACAGTGGAAAAATATGTATACAAGTTCGCCTAACTCTTTTTTATTGGGTAGATACGTTCCTTAGAAAATCGGGTAAAAAAATACATGCGATTTATGGTAAATTTGGGGATTTAAGAGAAAAAAAACTTTAAATATTTTCCCATAAAACCGTGGGAAAAAAGTAATAATGAAATCCCTGATACATATTTATAAAACAAAAACAATTCATTTTTATTACTTTTCATTACAAAAAAAATTAAAATTAGTGTTTAGCGAAAATTTATTCTGTAAATACATACATACAACATATAAAAACTCAAATTGAAAATAGGAACAAAACTACTAACCAATGACTATTGTACACATCTATATAATTAACATCAATTTCAATGCTTTTAACTCGCAGATTTAATTACACGTCATTTGGAAAATATGAATAATGTGTACAATAAGTTTAAATTAAAACACTTAAAGCAGAAAAAAATTTTAATTTATTTTTTGAACTTGCAATTTTTCACATATTTTGAACTAATTGAAATCTATTATAATATTACGAAACGTAAATCGTTTAGGTTACATATATTCGTATGTAATTAAAAAGTTTTACAAAAGCTGAATTCTGATGCCAAGACGAGCCCTTAAAATGAGTTTTTCCATATTTTCTCATAAATTGTCAGTGTTTACGTACTTATCAAATTTTACAATGTTGCATAAAATATAAGATTTCGTATAAAATCTTTTTCTTAAAAAAAATTCTAAGAATTTCTAAATTTTCCTGAAAGCCTCAACATGTCGCAGTTTGAATTTTTTCCAGTTCATGATGTTTAGTTTACTGGAGAGTTCTGACTTCCATAAAATCTTTCACCTCTTCGATCAACATCAAAATGCTCTCTCGGTCTATTTTAGGAATCCTGTTATTGTCTGAAAGTGTTACTAAAAACTTTCCCTTCAATATTTCGAAAATCTGTTTGGATTATTTTCAGGCCTTAACATATGCAGCGAAGGATACATTCAAAACATAAACACTTGGCACTTGTGTCTTGAGAGGCCATAAATCTTGAATTCCACACATGTGGCCCTTATTGACTAGATACTTTAATGTTTGCCGATATAAATGTAAATTGGCGGCGTTCCTCATAATCATATACGAGGAAAATAAAGCTAACAAGTTATTTTTCCCTCTATTTTAAACATACATCATCATATTTAGATTTTTTTTAACTCTAAAATTTTCCATTTGCGTCAAAAAATTTTGAACGATGTACACTCATGGACAAAAACATTAGCGCACCAAGAAATAATTACGGGATTGTAACAATATTTGGCATGAAATTACATGTCGGGGAAATATACAAATTATTACAAATGCAGCGTGATTGCGCATTACATATAGCCGGTAGAGGGCGTTTAACGTCGTTCTCCGTGGAGTATAAAACAGGTAACCAAAGCTTGTTTGAGTGTGCTGAATCGTTTACAAAGGAAGATCTGGGGTAGACATGTCATTACGCCGTTTTCGAAGACAATATAAGCAACTGTCATAATGTGAGGGGGGAGAATCATTGGCATAATGGAAGCTGGGTGGTCAGCTAGGCGAGTAGCTCGTCAATTAGGACCCTCTGATTGTGTTGTGAGGAGGTATTGGGACCAGTGGATCCAAGAAGTGTCATTTACACGAAGACCAGGTTCAAGACGCCCACGACAGACCAGTCGTCGAGTAGATCGCCACAAAGTAAGAAATGCACGCGTAGAGTCAACTCCTTCATCGGCCGCCATCCACACACAGGTAGAACCTTCACTAGGGCCCCCGTGTCTTCTCGAACCATCCGAAGGTGCCTGTCTGAAGGACATTTGGGATCGCGGCGCCCATTACGTGTGTTGCCGTTGACGCCCACCCATCGACGTCTCCGTTTGGAATGATGCCGCGCACGAGGAAACTGGACTGCAGTGGGATGGAACCAGGTCGTCTTTAGCGACGAATCCAGACTGAAGCTCAACAGTGATGACAATCATGTTCGTGTGTGGAGACCCCGTGGTGAACGCCTCAATCCTGCCTTTGCTTTACAGTGACACACCTTTCCCACAGCTGGTGTGATGGCATGGGGTGCCCTTGCCTACAATACACGGTCATCCCTAGTATTGATCCGTGGCACCATGACAGCCCAGCGGTATGTTCATGACATCATGCAACCACATGTGTTGCCCCTCCTGCTACGGCTCCCTGGAGCCATTTTTCAACAAGACAATGCTCGGCCTCACACGGCAAGGGTGTCACAAGTCTGTCTCCGCACTGTTACTACCCTTCCTTGGCGTGCCCGATCTCCAGATTTGTCTCCAATCGTTCATATATACTATCTTTTGGGATAGTGAGTTGGGCATCCCACGAGTTTGAACGAACTAGAGGCAAGGTTACAGCAAATATCGAACGAAGTGTCTCAAGATATCATACAGAACTTGTATACCTCAATGCCCAATCGTATCGCATCGTGCATTCGCGCTAGAGGGGGTTCCACAGGGTATTAAATCCTCCGTTCTTTTGCCTTTTTCTCTGAAATAAATGATCCTTTTTCTTTGATTTTCTAATCATTTACTTATATCAAAGTAGTCATTACGTATGTAAAATTTCGTTTCATTTTGACGACTTCTTCTTGGTGCGCTAATTTTTTTTTTGTCCGTGAGTGTATTTTAAGCTCAACTAAAATGAATTTAGATTCATATACAGTCGACTCTCGCTAATTCAAACCTCCGATAATCTGAACCTCTCGCTAATTCAAACCTTCGATAATCTGAACCTCTCGCTAATTCGAAGTATATGTTCGGCTTCTAGAAAAGCTCTTGATATTTCGAGCTAAGACAATACGTTTTGATACACCCAATAATTCGAAGTAAAATCTGTGACTGGCCAGACTACAACACGTAATAATGCGAATTTATCCTATAAAACTCTCAACAATTCGAACATTTACTATCTAGAGTCGTCCAGCAAACAGAATGGAACTTAAATGTTTTGTGTTGCATTGTCTCTGCGTGTCTCTCCTGTAACGTAGCCCCTTTGATGACCATCTGACTGCTACTCCTGCTTTGTGTTTCCCGGTTCCTCAGACAAAAAGACACATCTATTGCTTTCCTTCTTCAAGTGGACAGTTTAGGTCGCACTTGTTGTCAGTTGTCTATATCTTTCGCTTAACAATTGGCCTTGCTACAAATGTATTGGACCTGACTGGACCCAGCCTTGAAGAACCAACGGTGTTGAGGATAGTGTCTGAGGGAACCAGGTGCGAAACGATTTATTTCCAATGAAGAATTGAAGAGATTTGGAGGGGCGTGAAGGAGTCCTGTTCGAGAACTACTATATAAATGTATTATTTTAATACTTAACTTCTGTATAACATTTATACTGTATATAATGTGTACTTTTTAAAAATACTCTAAAGTAATTTCATACATATGTACAATTGCTGTTTTATTACATAGTTTAAAATATAAATGTGTTAGGAAAAAAATTCGCTTCGTGTATTATGAAGTTCTTTTTTCTTACCCTCTTGATAATTCGAAGTTTTTGATTGGTCCCTCCAACTTCGAATTATCGAGCGTCGACTGTAACTTGTTACACGTTTTAATCTATATATATGTATAAGAGAAAAAAAGACTCCCTCGATCATCACGAGATAATCGGAACTATTAGACATACAGACTAAAATTTGGCAATTTTCATTATGTTGAGTAGAAATCAACTGCCAAGGGGGATTACGGGAGCGTTATAGACAAAAGATTCCTGTTTTCTAACTATAGAACTTACAAACTAGAAATTTCGCAATCATGTTTCTATTGTTAAGTAAGATGCTCTAAAAACGAGTTTCGAGGAAATTGACTTCTAAAGGCCTTATCATACGTACACGTTTGGTGCAATTTTTGGTCGAATTCGTGCAATTTATACTCCGTTGCCATAGAGATGGCTTCCGAACAACTTTTTGCCAGTGAGCTGAGAAAATTGCTCTAAATGAAAGTTGCTTGAAATTCCAGCCAATGGGGTTCTTCGGCGCCCTACGTCATAAACAAGATGGAGGTAACGGTGGTAGCTTCGCATCAAACGCATCAGATATGGCGTATAATATTTTAATGGTGTACAATATTTTAACGGAGTATAATATTTTGAACAGAATGATGCTTCATTTCTCTGTTTACCCTCATAAACAAAAGCTCGAGCGAAATAAAAGAAATAATATTGGATGGTCGTTTTCGAAGCAGAAAAATCAGCGAGTAATGTTTCAATGTGGAGAAAGAGCGTGGTTGACGTCAGAGCATGTCGTTTTGCTTACGGTAACCCTTCCCCCTCAGATTCGGCAAAAAGTTGGGCCAAACAATTGCGTGGAAAAAATACGTGTGATACCGCCTTAAGGGGAATTTCAAGGGCTATGGAGGCGTTATAAATGGAAAAAAATACCATCTCTGAAATATTAGACCTACATATCTGAAATTTTTCCGGTATGTTTCATTTTTTTTAGTAAATATCCATGCAGAATGAATTTTGTGGAAATCGACTCTGAAGGACGGGTTCCGAGGGTTAGGGCAGTGTTATAGACAAAAAAAAATCCCATTTCTGTGAACAACTATATCTACACAGTCAAGGGGGGGGGATATGGAGGAGTAAAAGAAATTGCTGAAATTTGGTAAGCATGTTTCTTCGGTTGAGCAGAGATACTCTAAAATTTGTATTTACCAAAATCTAGTCCAAAGGGGGGGGGGGAGTAAAAGATAAATATATTTTCTTTTTAAAAATTCAAGTCCTGTCTTTTTTTCAATTCCTACTGTTAGTGCACACACACACTCCCTATATATATATATATCTTGTTCAAATTTTCAATCATTAATAAAATACTTTTTATTCATCCACTCAAGTTCAAACACATTTTTAAAACTTGCAGTGGATGACACTTGATGCTAATACAGTTCTTTTTTCAAATATTAATTCATTTATTAAATTTAATTAATTAATTATATTTCAGGGGGAAAATTTAGTCAATATTATTCCTCTAGATGGCAGCACTATTGGATAAAAAAAGCTTTTGTTAAATTTGTGATTAAGATTTAACTTATCCTGAAACAATATATTCTAGTTAGAAATCAGCATTTTACACTGGTTTTCTTATCTATAAAATTCATCGTTTTTGAAAATTGCTCTTACAAATTTAATGGGGTTAAAAAGTTTTTAATGTTAATTTAAAAGGTGTTTTGCCACTTAGCATTGTGATTCTGTCATTTGTATATACATATTGATATTAATTGTAATTATTTAATAAAAAATAACTAAAATAATATTTTTTTCTTTCTTAACCTATAAGTAGGAATTGACTTTAAAAAAAATTTTATATTTCTTGTTTAAATTAAGAGGTGAGGAGCTTAAGAATGTTTTTCCGTACAATGGGCTCAATTCATGTGACGTCATAGTCACATGATAATGAGAGCCACGTGTTTTTAGCCAATCATTTCAAAAACTTCTGTGACGTCATAGTCACACGATAAAAGCAATCGTGTGTTTCCAGCTAATCAGTTCATGAACTTCGTTGTTGCCAACTTTTGATCTTTTCAGAAATTTTCTCCCAAAAAATACAAAATTATCAACAGCTATAATGCTCATATGTAAATAAAATGCATTTTATTTAAAAAAAACATGCATAAAAAAAATTTTAATTTTAACATCTTTTAAAGAAATTTTTTCTATAACATTTTTACTTAATTATAAAATTTGAAATTTTACCCAAGTTTTACTAATAGAACAACAAATACAATTAGTTTGATGTCTGTTTTGAATTCAATGGAGAACACGTGTTTGTCTTTATCACGTGACCGTCATGAATTGAGCCCATTGAAAGCTTAATGCTAGAACTTAGATATCATTAACTTAAAAACAATAGTCGCCATGAAAAGACGTTCTAGCATTATATTAAAATCGGTGAAAAGTATTTCGTTTAACTCTGCAGTGATAATTCATCTGCATTACTTAGTTCCTGGGGGGAAAAGAATAGCTTTTTAATTCACGTTTATCATAAAACTGTGAAAAATACAACTTTTCTTTTTCTATTAAAGAACTTACAAATTTAATGGCTATGGTGATAATTTGGATTCTGTAAAGCATTTTATGGTTTCGAAATTAAAAGGAAAAAATATCTTTTGATATCTGGGGGCTAGAATCTATTATTTTCAGGTACATATGAAACATTCATAATCTTCGTATTTTAATGAAAATACGTAAAAAAACTTACAAATCAGAATTTAAAATGCAATCGGATTGTAATACAATATAATGTAAAAAATGGCTTACGAATACACATCGATCCCTAGGTACTGGTGTTTAATATATTTTAAATTGTTTCTTAAAACTATATATTTTTGTAAGATGTTTCTCTTTATTTGATGAATTAAAAAAAAAATTGTCTTTCTTCGTAAAAGTAAATGTGATCTGTAATGATTCCAAACTTTGCCAATTCATGCAAATTCTATGTATTATCCTCTCCTTGCTTTCACTAATACGTAAGACAATAAATGTTGCCAATAAATGTCGAAGAATTCTTCGAAACTAGGCATAGTGAGAAATTTAAAAATATAGAGTGTGGCGCTTAGTATAACGTATAGTTCCAGCAATTCTCTATTGAAAAAAGTTCTAAAGGCTTAGAAGATTAAGGAAAGCTCAATTTTATAAGCCAATTTTAGTTTGTCTGTCGTCAACTGCCTGTTTTAGTTTGTTGTAGGAATGTGTTAAATTAAGCAAATTCTCAAAATATCCTAGAAACACAAGCAAATTGTTAAACAAGCTTTACTGCTTAAAAACAATAATCCATTACCTATAATGTTACGAAATAAGAATACCTGAACTTTTTTCCATCATTGCTACAGGTTTAAAAAATTAAAAGGACGTAATGGTTTTTTTTTTTGTTTTATATTTGATGAAGAGAAATGTATGAATAGAGGGAAAGAGAATTGTACTAAACATACCGTTAAGAGATTTCTGCATTTCAAAACTTATTTTACCTAAACTTTTAGGAAAACAATGTTCGAACGTAGGTATGACTTTATTCAAAACAAAAATTATTTTACATTCCAGATACCACTAAAAGACCCAAATATTGGGGGGGGGGGGGATTCAAAGTCTTAAGTTTTGATTTATAAATAATCAGCATCTCTCATTATCTACTAATTAAAGACGTAATCTTGGATTAATCTGTGTGCATTGAGAAGTTCAAACATACGTAAAAAATAATCACAAAAATGCTGAAAACTCTTAAAAAATGCTGAAATTCTCAGGTATCAAGAGCATTAAAAAATTGAATCAATGGTTTCTGGGTTTATGTCCAGTTTTTCTTTAGTAAATTAGCGTCTTATTTTCATTAATTAAAAAACAGCAAGTCCTGTCGTGAAATCTATTTAAAAATACGTGTTTTAAATTTCTAACACTGGATTCTCTAGGATTTTATTTTGTCAAAATCAAAATTATTAAGATTTTCTAGCTAAAAGTACTTAAGCGTTAGCTAAAGGTAAAATTCAAAGAAGAGTATAGTGTGATTGAATTCCTATTAATGTGCCACTCAAAAGCAACAAGAAGGTTTTTGGCAATGGAACTCATCAAGTGACGAAGACGATGCTTGAGATGGCACCCCTATCTCCCACACGCCAACTGGAGGACTTTGAGCCACAACAGATTTAATGTGTATCAGCCCCTCTACATGATGGATCTTCAGTGGCATTGTGGCTGTAACTCGATAATACCGTCTCCTAGTTCGTGATCATAACTACTGAATTGCAGCAGCCACAGAGGAATATAGAAACTAATCCAGAAAATCTTCAATTTTAAACTGCCTACATGAAGGAAACATCATGAATAAGATTCAAGGTAATTCCACGATTAAGTGTGCAGCACAAGTAGCAACTGACAGAAAAAAATGATTATAATATTGAACTCTTACTTCGACGGTAAGAAATCTAATTAGAAAAATCTGGTTACAGTAGATGTGCGGTTCATAAAATGCATTTGTTGGTCTACGCAGCAAAAAAGTGTTTAGTGCTTAGAAGAAACATGTAAATAAGCCTTTGTTTTTCTGGGAATCCTTTCTAGTGGAGAATAATATTTAGCATCCATACTCAAATGATCAAGTTACAATCTGAAGAAGATTAAATCAACAAATGCTGACTAAGAATATATTTGAAATTGTCAAACACAGCGTCGGGATCATATTGACTTGAGGAAATGAGTGATGTGGGGAAGTGCGAGCATACGTGCTTGAGTGCACGTGCGAAAGTCAAAATTTTATTTTTCATAGGAAGATAGATATATTTTAAGTTATTGTATGTTTAGAAAGTACATGTATTTTAACATTTTGAAGCAAAATGTATCAATTTCCTTAGAAAATCAGCTGGTTAAAAAAAGTTAGCACATGTAGCGATGGTATCTATATAAACCAGTAACAGCCTCCTTACTGAAGTGATCACTTTGGTCCAGTAGTACGTTACGTGCTTACAGATCAGAAGGTACCGAGTTCTATCCGCCGACGTTGGTGACCTTAAGGATGAACTCAGAAAAACGCAACCTTAGAGCTGCTGCCGTGGCATCATCTATCCGCCGCAAGAACAACCAAAGCCGTCAGACCCACATGACGCAACAACTCTCACGCTCGCCATAACAACTACATCGTTCGTTCGCCTATTCCACCAACTCATTGGTAGGGGAGTGTGTAGCGTTGGTATCTACATAAGCCAGTAATAGCCTCCGGACTGAAGTGATCATTTTGATCCAGTGGTATGGTACGTACTTCGGGATCAGAAGTTACCAATTTCTAAACTACCTCATACACTTTAAAGATTTTCAAAAAAAGGGTGTCTCCATCCTGTTGCGAAGCAATTTGAGACCCTTCCAATCTTCTGATTTGAATTCCATCAAACATTAATGAGAGGAAATTGATCGTGAACGCAAAAATGTGTGACGTAAAGACGAAGGTTGAGCTAGAAAATACTGTTCAAGGCATTTAAAACGATATTTTTCATGAAAGAACAGCAAAAATCGCGGGAGTTATGCCGCAATTTTTAAGAGATGCTCGAAAAGGGCCAACCGTTTACTAAGCACAATCTGATAAACATGAAAAAAAGACGTTCCATAAACTCCTTATACAGAAAATTTTGGTTTCTGTTTCATCGTATTTTTCGCCTTTGTTGTTTTTTTAATTTAATTTTTAAGTGTGTCTTGGTATTTTTCTCCTTTATAATGTTTATGAATAAATACTGTTGTAACATATAGTGTTAAACCAGTTTGTCATTTTCATTATCTTCCCAAATAATTTTATGATTTATTAAACTTTTATTTATGATCATACCTGAGAGTGGAAAGCTTTTTTTATAACTGTAAATATGAAATTAACATTGGCATTTTGGCAATCAAATTAGTTCTTGTTACAAATAATTAGTTTGTGTGAAAGTTCAAAAAATAAATAACAACTGAAAAACTGCTAATCGTGTAACAAATATTTACCAATAGAAGAGCTGATAGAATTACGATTAATCTTATTTTTAATATCATACACACAATTTTCGTGAATAATTTAACAGTGTTATGATTTCTATTTGCTTAACAAATTATGATATACTGCATGAAATTCTGATTGACCATTGATTCTATTCAATAGCGACCGAAAATTCAAACCTAATCTCTTACAAATTATAATTCATCTCTATTGAATCATTTGTCAGACTGGAACTCAACTATTTATATATTCACCAATGAGACTTTCCAACTCGAATTACTTCAGATCATAACGTGCATTTATTATTGAATCAGCATACTGATCATTAATTTTAGATTCCCTTAAGCTGTAATAAATACTGTTATGTACAGAAAGATCACATTTTCATGTCATGTTCATTCAAAATTCACAAAGCGTTAAATATTTTCTGAGTGAAGGCAGTTTTCAACAAAGCAATGTGAAAATAATCATTGGAAACAAATTTTAAAAATCTGTAAAATTAAGCCATCTTTTCGCATAATGGTTAAGAACCAAAATTTTGAACTTCGAGTACTTATTCTGCATAGAAAATTTGTGGGTATTAATTTTATATGTTAGCGTGTATATTTTTTCCGGTAAGGAATCAGAAAAGAAATATAAAGCATATTTTATATATTAGAGAGAAAACAATTCTATTTCAATAAAAATGGATGGTTTTATATAACATGTTGCTCTCTTATTCAATAATAAAGTCGGTAGGCGATATTAATATTATACTTCTTTTTGCCAGGCAAATTATTCCATGTTTGAATCCTCTAATCCTTTAACATTAATTGGAGGCAGTCTTAAAAAAATCATACGAGTAGATCATTCAACATACCCGTACCGAAAACGGTACGGGTATGTACACATACAACTAACGGCATTCTTAATTTTTTTTTAAACTTATTTGCAAAACTAAATGTGAGATTATTTTTTAAGCACTTTCCATTGTACTCTACTGATAATGAACGTGACTAACAGTTAAGACGAATATTTTTTATTTAATACAATTTTTAGTTAGCAATCTATTTCAGGTATTTCACATATACGAGAAGATTTTATTTATCTATCCCCCCCCCTTCCTTCTCTATCTATACTCCTCCACAACCCCTTCGGCAGTCGACATTCACAAACCCGGTTTTAGTGGAACTCTACTGAAAAAAGGGAAATACGCTTGCTAAATTTCAAGTCCTTAGATCTAATAACTCAAAAATTGAAAGTCTTAGTATCTATAGCCTGCCGTAGCCTCCCGTGAGAGTCAATTTCAGTAAAACTAGGTCTCTATTGAGCAAAAAAAAACTTGCTAAATTTCAAGTCTGTAGTACTTATAGTTCAAAAACGGTAATTTTTCATCCATAACCCTCCTTTAACCCATCCTAATCCATTGTGATAGTCTCAACAAAAGAAACTTGCTTCCCACATTTCAAGTCTGTAGGTCTGCTATTTCCGGAGGTCTCGGTGATGCGAGAGTGAGGGAGTCGCTTTTCTTCTTTATGTGCATATTCAAAACATACACCATGCTAAATTGTAATCAGTTTATTAAAAATCCTTAGCTCATTGGGAGATAGTGGTAAACTAAAAATAATTACAGTTATAATTTTTTTTAAAAAATAATTGTATTGCTTTATTTTTAAAATATTTAACATTTTTAGGAGTGAAACACAGTCTTATGCATCAGCCACTAAAAATCACAAACTAAGTATGATGGCAGAATTTCTTTCACCGGTCACAGAGGGAATTCTTTCTTTCAAACACTTCCTTTCAACCTCTCACCAAAAGTGCTATCTTTGAAAATGATCCATGTAAAATTACCTTAAAATCCGTTATAACGCACATCGGTGTATAATGCGCACCTATACTTTCAAGCTACATTTTTTTAATTTTTTGGTATACTCGCCGTATAACCGCACCGCCTTTTTTTTTTACGAAGGAATTTAAAATATACGTGTGCAATGCTCTTATGTTTTGAAACCATTTACTCGAGGTATTATCCCAGGGCTTTGAAAAAAAATAGTATACTTCTTCTAGAACTATATATAAATACAATCTAAGTTCATTATATATATAGAGAGAGAGAGAGAGAAATAATATATATTATATAGAAATTTTCATTTTTTTACGCTCTTTTTTTTAAGCTATCATATTTATACTCGGCGTATAACGAGCACCCGATAATTTCGATCTTATTTTTTGTGTTCAAAGTGCGCGTTATACGCCTTTTATGATAATAATTTTTTTTGCAATACGAAATTGTGCAAGTACGAGGGATTACAGAGTGTATAACAAGGCTTTCTTATAACATTCTTTACTGATTTTATTTTCATCAGAGAAATAACTATATCAACATGCATTGTTATCATGAATATTCTGAATGGTTAAAATCTTACCTCAATGAAAAATTCCTAATAGTTTTCCTTTTTGACTAGTCATTTTCAGTTGTCTTTTTAAAGTAATTCTAAAGACTTGCTGCCAATACTTTACGTATATCTCACGCTGATTTATCAGATTATGTATTTTTCTAATCCCCCTACTATAAAAATCAATTAAAGTAAATAAATTTATATACATACCCGAATTTCTATTCATATCCGTAGGCCTATTCATACTAACTTTTTAATACATTTTACAAATTCCTTCTATTTATGTATAATTTTTATTATTATTATTTCCTTGGTTTTTTCTATTTCTCTTGATGTTTGTCTTTTTTAATCCAATCAAAAAAAATTTTAAGGCCTATATTTAAATACAATAAATATTCAGTACTTTCATCTATGATACTCGTACTGTAGACTAGTAATCTTCAAACTTTGCCGACTCACGATACTCTTAAAAAAGGTTGTTTCCAAGTGCGCGTGGCGACCAATATATTTTAAAATAATGTTTAAAGTAGATCAACATGTTGTGCATTAAGACATTTAAAAAAATACTGTATTTCTTATTAAAAATTTTTAACACAATGTAATTCAGTCTTTAATTCATGCTCCAGGTGTCGTCTGCTGCTGTAATTTATTTGATAACAGGATACGTGTTTGCATTTTTTTCTTTTACACGAGCTATCTAAATCTTGGTATAATAAAGCTATCTGCATTAGCATTTCATTTCTTCAATGTTTTCATTTGCTTCCATATTTACTTTTTGTTGCCACATACTTTGAGAAATATTTTTTACTTATTTACATTGTTTAGAAAAGCAGTAAAATTTTTAGAACTGTGTGAGAAACTTCTGTGTATTCGGCATGAATTTGCAACCTAAAATGTAGGAGCTGTTCCTGCTTAAATTTAGACTTTAACGTCGAATCAGTTGATATGTCGATAAGCTGTTTCTTCTTCGTTGGAAAGCCTTCTGATTTATCCATTGAAACACGAGACTTTCACGAAATTTAAGATTTTATTTAATGCTTAAAGTATTTATTTGCATTTACACATACTTATTTTTACAAGTAAACTGTCCTTAAGAACTGAGTCTTTTATGAAAATTTAAATGTTACTAAAATTCTGGTGCATTGATTCAGCAAATAGTAATCCCTTGCGGAACCCCTGTCAAAGTTCTAGGGTTTTGTGGAACCCAGGTTGAAGACTTCTGCTCTAGACAAAACTAAACTGTACAGCTTTTGTTATTGTAAGATTTTTAACGAATTTTATGATATATTTTGAATATTTAAATTTCACCAAAACATTTCTTGAGTGATAAGGCAAAATTTCATCTCTGTTCTATAGATATTCTCATATTTCTCTCCTAAATGAGATTTATTTTCTTTACAAAATATAGGATATATTATCTAGTAAAAAATTCTGATATGTTGCTATTAACTTCTTGCCATAAAAAAAGAAAATGTTGTATACTTCATAGTTTTTAAGAGCTATAATTTGAAAGAGAATTCAGTGTAATCGAAATTCTTTGTAATAATAGAAAACTAATAAAAACAAAATTATTTTAAGCAATTTTTCATGGAAAGAGATAAGTAAAATAAAAAAAATTCCTCCCACATATTCATATATATATAATACGCATTGCACCGTTTGCTAACATAAATGTGTTTGTCCCTCCTTTTTTCTTCTTTTTAACTTTACTTTCTATAATATAAATTGTTTCTTTCACTCATTCTGCGTAGCTATTAATAAGGATAAAATATGGTATCTTTTGTATGCTAAAACCAATGAGAAAAATATTTTAGATTCTCTCAGTTCCCATTTTCAAAAATACAGTAATTATCAATACTGAATTCTTTATAAGTCGCTTATAAACAAAATTCTTTCTGCAATAAAGGAAACGGTGTCTTCTTACTTTCGCTTTAAACTTTCTTTTGCTTTAATTATTTTTTCAATAATTCTTTCAAGATCATTTTTAATAACTTCTTTGACAAAGTTTCAATTCGGAGACAAAATTTCGACTAATTATCTAGAAATACCCATTCCTTTTTTGTCAAGTACCATCTCTTTTACCTATAATATTTTATGATACACCGGCTGGGTGGCGTAGTTAGTTTGTCGGTGTACTTTCATTATGCAGAAAATCGACAGCATCCACGCAGCATGTAAGAGATCCTTTGAATGCTTTCTGCAAAATTAAATTCCTACGACAGTTTCGCATCTTCAAAGTTCAGGTGCCACCCTCTGGGGAGGAACCTGGGTGTCAAAATTACTTGCAGTCACTGGTATTCCTCCTATATGGTGCCACATTAAAAAGAGATACCAGCTCTCGGGGAGAGAGAGAGAATATTAACGTCGCACTGATTAGCAACACGAGGGCTTTTGATGACGGTCCGCGTAATTTTGAACCATGGTCAAGTGACGCGGACGACACCTGAACTGGCACCCTCCTCTCCTAACTACCACACCAACGGGAGGACGTTTGAGCTCTCGACAGATTTAACGTGCATCGCTTCCCCTACACGGTGGATCGTTAATGGTACTAGGATCGAACTCATGACACGCTAGCCATGATCCGGTGCCTAGACCACTCGGCCACCGTAGCCACACCAGCTCTCGGGGAATGTACTAGGTCTGCAGTGGTAAAACACCAATTTAAAACTCCATCAGAAATTTTAAAAATATTTTATGATACTAATTTTTTAGGATACTTGGCAAATTCCCCAAATTGGCAACCCCAATTTTGCAAGTGTCGTAAGCGCTGAATTAGCAACTATGTGCTTCGTTTCATTTTGCTCCTCTTGCCACTATTCTAAACCCAACCATTCGGTGATATGGCCAGCTTGAATTCTGATACGTGAATCTGGGATTTACGGAAATCTTAAATTATAAAATGTGATAACAAAGTCTTAAGCAATAAAATTTAATAACAAAGTCTTAAGTAATAAAATTTAATAACAAAATCTTAAATTATAAAATTTAATAACAAAATAATAATTTAATTATAAATAATTATTATACACTGAAGAGCCAAAAAAACTGGTACACCTGCCTAATATCGTGTAGGGCCTGCACGAGTACGCAAAAGTGCCGCAGCACGACGTGGCATGGATTCGATTAATGTCTGAAGTAGGGCTGGAGGTAATTGACACTATGAATCCTGCAGGGCTGTCCATAAATCAGTAGGAGTAAGATGGGGTGGGGATCGCTTCTGAACAGCACGTTGCAAGGCATCCCAGATATGTTCAATAATGTTCATGTATGGGGATTTTGGTGGTCAGCGGAAGTGTCTGAATTCAGAAAAGTGATCGTAGAGCCACTCTGTGGCAATTCTGGACGTGTGGGGTGTCGTGTTGTCCAGCTGAAATTCCCCAAGTCCGTCGGAATACACAATGGAGATGAATGGATGCAGGTGATCAGACAGGATGCTCCGTACGTACCTGTCAGAGTCATATCTAAACGTATCAGGGGTCACATATCACGCCAACTGCACACGCCCCATACCATCACAAAGCTTCCATCAGCTTGAACAGTCCCCTGTTGACATGTAGGGTCCAAGGATTCATGAGGTTCTCTCCATACCCGTACTCGTCCATCAGCTTGATTTAATTGGAAACTAGACTCGTCAGACCAGGCAACATGTTTCTAGTCATCAACAGTCCAATGTCGGTGTTGACGGGCCCAGGTGAGGAGTAAAGCTTTTTGTCGTGCAGTCAACAAGGATACACGAGTGGGCCTTCGGTTCCGAAAGATCATATCGCTGATTTTTCGTTGAATGGTTCACACGGTGACACTTGTTGATGGCCCAGCATTAAAATCAGCAGCAATCTGCGGAAGGATTGCATATCTGTCACGCTTAATGATTCTCGTCAGTCGTCGTTGGTCCCGTTCTTGCATGATCTTTTTCCGGCCGCAGCGATGTCGTAGATTTGATGTTCTACCGGATTCTCGATATTCAACGTACACTCGTGAAAGTGACGTACGAGAAAATCCACATTTCATCACTTCCTCGGAGATGCTATGCCCCGTCTCTCGTACGCCGTCTATAACACCCCGTGCAAACTCACTTAAACCTTGATAACCTGCCATTGTAGCAGCACTAACCTATCTAACAACTATGCCAGACACTCGTTATCTTTTTTAGGCTTTGCCGACCACAGTGTCGTACTCTGATTGGTTCCGTATCTCTTTATTTGCATACGCATGCTTGTACCAGTTTTTTTTTTTTTTTAACTGTTCCGTGAAGGTAAAAAACTATAATTATCATATTCAATAATAATATCATAAAATTAATAATAATAATAAAATAAAAAACATATAATTAAATAAAAATTAGTTATATATTTCTTTTTTATTGATTATTTTTCATTTATAATTACTTATTATTTTTCACGATGTATTTTTCAACTTCCCGCTCCATATTCCCGTCAACGTATTTAGTTTTTAGAATTCGTGCGGGTTTTTTTTTTTTCATTATTGCCAATATGGTTGTGATTGTACGTTAGGTCGCGAGTATGGTTGCGATGGTACATGAGACCTTTTTTTAGTATTATCAAAAGAGTTCGCTACTTGCAACAGTTTAAAATTTCATGACATAACTTACAAAAATTCCCTCCGCTATTTTACTTTTAACACAGCTTTTTTTTATGCTTTTGAACCCATAATTGAAAAATATTGTGTCAGAGAGCAAAATGGAAAAAATACTTTTCTAGAATGCTACAAATTATGTAAATCAAAACGTGACTTGCTACTGAGTCATTTTTAGATGAAAGGCGAAAGATTATTCCATTCTAACTGAATTCTAGCTGTCAGAGTTATTCACTTTTGGCTATTATTATACTTGTTGAATAAATACAAACAATGCATTGTTCGTTTTGTCAGCTTATATACACTTTAGCCAGTCAAAATGTTTGCATTAGTTGTAAACGTGAAATATATCACTAAAATATGAGCAAATATTCTGCAATGGTCTGCATAAATTCCGTCTGTTGAAATCAATCTTACACATAAAGTTTAACCACTTAATAATTCCAAAGGCGTATTTGTGATATAGATATGATATATTTGTGAAAGATATAGATTGCTGTGAACTAAATGAGTTAAAATGGTAGAAGCAGCTGTCGTTGTTCTAATTTAGATTTTAACACTAATTTAGATTTGCGGAAAGAATCGGATGTAAGTCGAAGATTAATAAAATCAAGGAACTTATTTCGTTTGCTGATGGAATAGAGGCCATGAAAAATACGAAACTGACGTTATTACGTCACCATAGAAAAGAGAAAAAGTTATATTATATATAAGCAAAAGATTAGCAGAGAGAAATGTGAATCAAATTTGTTTGTCAAAAGTTTAATGAAACGAAACACGGGATTTTGTGAGGTCTTGAACTGTCAAAAAATTCCATTTAACGAGTAACGTTTTCGCTAATGCAAATATTATTATGACACAAATATTATTCGTTTGCCAAAGCTTGAAGTTATTAAATACTTCGGTGATCCAACCGGCTGTTTGGAATTTTAACAACAGTTCGACGTTTGTATTCACAGCAATCATAGACATGCAAACGCGTAGAGTCAAAACGTGTCAAATTCAGAAGCTAACTCGGGTCAAATAAACAAAGTTTAACTTTAAGCGGCTCTCAAAAAAAATCAATATTCATAGAAACATAGGATTATTTCGAATAAAACATTATAACAAACATATTTAAAAGAACAAAAAATATTTTTAATGTTTATATCCTGACACTTGACATCTCTTTTCTGCAACTATATATCCAAAATCGGAAGAATTTTTTAAATTTTTTTATTATGTATTATTGTGTGGGGGATAATATATTGGCCGAATCGCAAAAATGTTAGTTGTGGGCCGCGAGTTTGACACCCCTGGCTTAGTTATTTAGTTTTATTTAGAGCAGTGCTTCCCTACTGTTTTATCGCCACGGATCGCCCCTGAAAAGTTATCGCCAACATTTGATAATTTTACAGGGGTGGTAGTAGTGAGGGGTTGATTGATTATATTTTAGATTACTTTGATTTAATAATTTTAATTTAATTGTGTTTAAAACCTCCTGAATATAAAATATAGTTACACCAAAGGATGAATATAAAATGATTTCCCATGGAAAGTCTCTTAAACCCTAAAGAAATATACCACAGTAAGTAAAATGGAAATGATTTAATGTTCCTTTGGTGGCTCGGCATCATTTCCTCCGCGGTCCGATACCGGTCTGCGGTCTGGGGACAACTGATTTAGAACACTTGAATATCATTTTTTGGTTTTTCGCTAGATGTTGATAATTATGACTCCGCAAAAACTTACTAAAAGATCATTTTGATTTAGTTGTTAATGCACCGATTTTTCACAGAACTCTGTAAAAATTTCGATAATTTAAAGCAGCAACCACTAACTTTTAAAACTACATGGATTATATATATACTAAATTTATAATTTTATATTTGGCGGACCTCTAATATGAATGCAGGATGAAAGGTAATTACAGTTATAAAATAATAATCAAGATATGATTATTAGGTTAGACTAATTGGAAAAACGCGAAGAAGGGAATGCAAAGAACATTTTATAATTACTATTAAAATTTTTAAATTAAAAAAAATTAACAAACACATTTATTTTTTATTTTGTGATACATAGTATGCTTATAATAAATATCTGCACTAAAAATTTTAAATAACACACACACTAAAAACCTTTTATTACTCATCTCATAACGTTGTAATTGAGAAGGCAAGAAATACCTATAGACTTTACATAACGTTCTATGCCTCGCATCAAGGAAATGGACAACTCTCACTAAATGAAATATTAGAAGCTGATCTTAATTTCTAAATCTTGATTTTTTTCTTTTCATTAAATACTGTGAAAATTCTATGGAATTTGTCACAGGCACAAAAGAGACCTTTTATTATTTTTTTTATCTTGGGAATAGTGACATCTTATTTCTTTTCTGCAAACTCATCAGTATTGTCCTTTTTTCTTCTTGTCGAGGCTATTAAAACTAATCTAGTGAAGTATGTATACTGTTGTACAAAAACCTAAGCAACAGGTGTTTTTTTTTTGCCATAACTCCTAAAGGAACCCTATGACAGACATAAAGTTCAGAAATGAGAGACAGCATTTTGAAAACGAAACATAGTTGTGCAAAAAAGAATACAATGCATATAGTATGAAATAAAAAAAGGTTTTATCGAACTCATCGTATCGTTACACATGATTGTCTGTCCAAGCAAAAGAACAATAAGTATATGTTCCTTAATATGGGGTATGCTTTCCCCTTACCGCAATGTTTGCTTCGCACCGTCTCTCCATTCTCATCACCAGATTGTCCAACAGTTTTTATGGCAAGAGTGCCCATTCCTCAATAAGCATCTGTATTAATTGTTGGGTGTTCCTCAGAGGATGTAATCGTACTGCAAGGCGTCTCCTCAAAGCATCCCACAGATGTTCTATGGGATTTAAATCAGAGGAGAATGCTGGCCAAACCATCCGAGTGATATCATCACTTTTCAGTAGCTTCTGAACATCAGCAGTTCGGTGTGGTCTTACATTGTCATCCATAAAAATGATGTCTTGTTCAATAGCACCTCGGAACAGACGCACATGGAGAAAGATGACCTTCTTATAAAAGTGATCTCCGGTTAAAAAACCACTGTCGAAAACTTGGAAATCAGACCGTCCGTTCAGCATAATGCCGCCCAAGACGACAACTCCAGGACCACCGTAACGGTCTCTTTCCGTGTTGTTACTGGGATGAAACCATGTCTCGACCTCTCTTTGGAAAAAAGATTGGGTTCAAAAACTTATAGGTTTAATACCCGTCGAAATTGCCCATCTGATCGCAAGAGAACCAACTGATAAGTGTAAAGATTACGATCATGTAAAGGATTTACTCTTACAAAGATTTAAATTGTCTCCGGAAAAATTTCGTCAGTTATTTTTGTTCCACCAAAAGTCCGATGAACGAACATGGCAAGATTTTCAACACGAATTACAGACGTATTTTGATGGATGGACTTTGGGCTTAAAAGTTAACACCTATGACCAATTACGAGAATTAATGATGGCCGATCAAATGAAGAAGAGGGCGCCGTATGATTTTCAGGAACACTTTTTGGACGGATGGTCTACTATTAACTCATTTATTGAGCTAGCGAAAAAATTTGAAGATTATGAGGACGTCCGAAGAACTATAGGGCCAAAGCAGTAAAACTAGATCGAACAATAACGATAATTGTTCTCAAAGGCAAGAACGTTTTCACCTTGGAAATAATTGGAATGATAGAAAATGCTTTCAATCGACGAGAACTTACGATAAAAGAGTTAAACAGATTACATGTAGCTACTCCAGGGGACCAGGTCACTATGCTGTAGATTGTACAAAGCGCAACAAAGGTACGAAAATCAATAAATCTTCAGGCTCTCCGGTCTAGATCTGTTCTCGAATTCAGCAAGACAGAATTAAGACCAGGAAAATAACCATCGGAAACAAGACTTTTGAGGCTCTCATCGACACTGGAAGCTCAGTCTCACTCATTCGTGAAGATGTAAGCAAAGGAATCGTCAAGCAATCGAAGCTCTCGAAGGACATTGTCGTGTTATCTGGATTAGGAAAGTACGAAGTCAAAACAAAAGGATCGTTCCAACGAGAAATTGAATTGGATGGAAAGAAATATTCCGTAATATGGCATGTCGTGCCTGCACTGTATTTGGAATTCCAGGCAGTGATAGGATCGGACATTTTAGAACAGGCTTTTATTGGCTTTGATAGAAAAGGTGTTTATTTCCGTAAACACGAAGAGGAGGTTTGGTTTATGAATACACAGGTTTATGAAGCAAGAACTGAAGACACAAAATCGAAGTTAAACATGTTATCAATCCTAGAATAAGAAAGGAACTCTCTGAACTAATCAACAGCTATACACCTAAGAAGACCGAAACGACAAATGTATCCATGAGAATTATCCTGAATTATGATATACCAGTTTACCAAACAGCACGTCGTTTGTCATTTCTGGAGAAGCAGACCGTCAACAAGCAGATCGACGAATGGTTGGATAAGGGAATCGTGAGACCAAGCTTTTCTGAATATGCAAGTCCAATCGTGTTAGTCAAGAAGAAAGACGGTACCGACAGAATATGCATTGACTATAGGAAACTGAACCGAAAACTTGTCAAGGATCGCTTCCCCTTGCCACTGATAGAGGACGTATTGGATAGGCTGCAAGACGCCAAAGTGTATTCCACGTTAGACTTGAAAAATGGGTTTTTCCATGTCAACGTAAACGAGGATTGCAAGCATTTCACCTCCTTTGTTGTACCAGACGGGCAGTTCAAATTTAATAAGGTACCTTTTGGTCTCAGTACAAGCCCAAGCGTATCCCAAAGATATGTGTACAACATTTTCAGGGAACTCATGCGAAAAGGCATCGTAATAATTTATTCGGACGATTTGATCGTTCCAGCTAAAGATGAGGAAGAAGGTATGGAAAAACTAAAGGAGGTGTTTGAGGTCGCATCCAGGTATGGGGTTGAGATCAAGTTTGAAAAATGTCAGTTTTTAAAACGAAATGTGGAATTTTTGGGTCACGTTGTCGAAAATGGAACGGTGCGCCCTTCAGTTGCAAAAACGATAGCTGTCAAGAGGTTTCCTGTACCAACGACTGCCAAACAAGTCCAAAGTTTTTTAGGACTCACTGGCTATTTTCGAAAATTTATTCCGTCGTACTCTAAAATAGCGAAACCTTTGAGTGATTTAATTAGGAACGACAATCCATTTTCCTTCGAACGACTTCAAATAGAAGCATTTGAAAAACTCAAGCAATTATTGACTGACAGTCCAGTATTAAGTATTTTCCAGCAGGGAAAAGCAACCGAATTGCACACGGACGCAAGTCAACAAGGATACGGGGCCGTCTTACTCCAGGAGGCAGAGGATGGAAAATTGCATCCTGTTCAATACATGTCTAAGAAAATTACTCCGGCAGAGGAGAAGTATAGCAGCTATGAACTTGAAGTTCTTGCTGTTGTCAACGCTTTAAAGAAATTTCGGACCTACCTTATGGGAAATCATTTCAAAGTCATAACGGATTGCTCAGCGTTTCAAAAGACTATGGACAAAAAGGATTTGGTTACTCGTATAGCGCGATGGGCATTATTGCTGGAAGAATTTGATTATGAAATTGTGCATCGTTCCGGCCAGAGAATGCAACATGTGGATGCCCTTAGCAGATATCCAGTCGCAATAATTACTAACGATACTCTAACCGCAAGATTAAAAAGGGCACAACAAGAGGATGAATACACTCAGAGTCTAAGGTCACTGATTGAAACAAACAGCAATTCAGACTTTTTCGATAAAAACGAAATACTTTACAAATATGTTGAAGGTCATGAATTGATAGTTGTACCAAGAGATATGCAAACTGGGATAATAAAGTTAGCACATGAGAAGGGACCATATAGAATAGTTAAAGTAAAACCTAGAGATAGATATGATTTAGAGAAAGTGTGTGATCATGAGGGACCTAAGATAACAAATTCATCTGCTGATTTAATGAAATTTTACTCACCATGATGATGTATTTTTATAAAAAACGTTTTCTATTCTTTTTAAAAGAACATAATGTGTATTAATGTGTTTTGTTTTCTTTGCTATTAATATTTCATTTTTGAGAGTTGTATCCTTATTTTTAAATTTGAATGTCTATCTTGGAATTTTTATCTCCGATTAATATTAATTTTGCAGAGGCCGATATTTTATTGTATGGTATGTAAAATCACTGAGGTCAGTGATTCCCAGGATGGCCGAACTTGTAGGAAAGGAGTGCAAGTTTTCTTTTACTTCTTTTGATTTTTATTGTAAGAGATGGCACCACTAATCGAAACCACGTGAGTTTTAGCTGCGCGATACGATGAGGTCATGTATTTATAAAGGGGGCAGAAAGGAAAACTGACAGTTGCACCAAAGCTTGAACGAAGGCAGGTCAGAGGAAATCGGTCTCTCCGTTGTTTTGAGAAAGAGTACGTGTTTTCGGAATTCGTATGGTGTTATCTCGAATTATTTAAAACCCCTTGTAAATAGTAAATGTTTTAGTTGTGTTATTAATAAATTAGGTTATTTTAACTCTGCGTGCTTATTTTAACATTAAAATCGAACCTACCCCTAGACGCCGTCCCACATTTATATATATATATATATATATATTAATATATATATATATATATATATATATATATGAGTGTCAAAATAAGTGTGCATAAACATATGAATGTGAAAAAAACTTTATTTCTTAAGAGTCAAAGTTGTGTTTGGCAAATACTTTTCTCTGTTGTTTTTTTTCGGCAAACGAATTTATATATATAACAACATTCATTACAGAAGATTTCAATTTTTCAAGTTCTTCTGTTTCTATATATTGACAATACTGCTGAGTTCGATAACTGATCTTGTCCTATGGAAGTTCTAAGATAATTTTTAAATTAGAAAACTTCTCTCGGCTGTTGTAGTTCTGCCCGGAAGGGTCAAAAACACCAGACATGCATCCGGAAAACTGAAAGCAAAACTATTGGAACTAACAATAATTCTTCAAGCTCCTCTCAATTTCAGACTTTAAACAACGTTTAAAAGCAATTAATTGTTCATACATATTAAGTATTAACTCTTTATCATATTAACTAAATAGTTAAAAGGCCTCTTTTTTTAAAAAATTTCTTCGTTTGAAAAAGAAGAGTTTAACCTGTTGAAAATTTTTTAAATATTACTAAGATCATGAGGGTTTTAAAATCTTTATTTCAGATATATTAACACATCTAAACAACAATAATTGATTTTGAAAAATGATGCTGGATCTGGAATTCTGTCATCTTCTGATAACTCATAAAAGAAAAGAAATTTTTTTCCCCTTTTTGAAAACGCATGTTACGCCCCATTCATTTGATAGATCTCCGAAGTCATTTAGCAAACAACTGAATATATTTTGATTTCTTATTGCTACCATTGGGCTCAGATTGTTGAACAGAATACTACTCTTTGATGGTCATTTTTTTTCGTGCTGTAGGGATTTAAAAATAGAATCTAGGATTTCAAATATCCAAGAAAAAAGGCTACAAAATCTATAAAACCTATGTGATATATAGTTATTTTATTACATCCGTTGCGATTTTTTGATAGAAATTAAGTTTAGTTTGCAAAAAGCTTTCAATATTACTGAGTAATGTTTTCGAATAGCGAATAAGGCATCATTTTTTGACCGTATAATTCCAGGCATGTTTTTCTAAGTGTAATATCTTATTTTTTAGAAGAATCGTTGATCAACATTTCAACTATTGCCAAAAAACAATTTACCTTTCTAAATAATTGAAAAATTGTGACACTTTGGGAATGTGTTTCTCAGTATCATTTAAAACTAAATTTAATAAGTCTGCTACACAATGAACATAATTGGCATTTAGAGCATGGTCCTTTATAAGTGTTTGTAACTCTTCATATACTCGCGACATAACATTTGCTTAGCAATAACCTTGCCCCCCCCCCTACATTTAGAGACAAATCAATTCCATATTTTTCGATTGCATTTAAAATTTCCGTTTTAAAATTAATCAGTGCAATCGGCTACTGACATATTCGTAGATTCTAAACTAAATTCAGTGGTTCAATAATCCATGAGGGCCAAGGCCTACTGTGACCATTGGGCGCTGAAGGGTATCAGCAGATGTACCGATCCGGTGGTCAGTCTGAAGCGAAATCCCCACTGTTTAGTCCCCAAGTAAGCTTGGTACTCATTTATTGACCCACTGAAGGGATGAAAGGCTGAGTGGATTTTGCCCAGCCCGAGGATAAAACCTCGGAACTATGGTAAATAAGCGCGATACGCAACCACTCGGCCACTAGGCCTTATTTCATAGATTCTAATTTCTTTAGATTTTACTCATTTTCTTTTATCGTAGTTTGTCAAAAAAAAACTATAGAAAGTTGATCAATTTTCGAAAGATCTTGTATTGCATCAATAATTGTCAGAAATGGAACTTTTTAATTTCTTCAGATAATATTTTCTCAACCTTTGATTCCAATTAAATTAATAATCTCACTTTGTACAGTGGGACTTGAATAACTTTTTCACCCTTTAACTTGAAAAAAAATTGTTAAAAAAAATATAGGATTATAATTAGATAGTAAATATACAACTGACATAAACTTTCTGTATTTGGAGTCATGGCTTCGTAAAGGTAAATAGGAAGACTCTAAAGTAATTATAACATTAATTACACGATGCAACACATTTTGCCAAAAAGTAAATTTACTATTGATTTCACTTTCAAATTCAATATCAATAGTATTTCCTTGAAGCAATTTATTTAAGTTAGGGCCAAATTAATATGCTGATGTGAATTTTCATGGCCAGTAATACTTTGCGTAAAATTGCTTCTAATGAAAACATCATTAATCCTGGCGGAGGAGCAGGATTAACATTAACGATATTCTAACAATCAACAAAAGTAGCAATATGGTTTGCTTAAAACAACTGAGTAACATAATCATGGTCTTAAATTTTTTATTCTAACCTTTTTTTAAAAGAGTTATGGAAATTTAAAAAGCATCAATTTCATATTGGACCCTTTGAAAACGATCCTTGAGGTTAAAAAGGACACAATTTGAAAAAAAAAATTTCGCATTCTGAAAGACCATCACCAAAATTACTTCTATCCGAAAAAGATATATTATTCCATTCTTTACATTCTTTAGAATCTTCATTAAATATTTCTATTTCTAGAAAGTGATTGATCATGTATTTCAGAATATTCTGAAAATACAACAAAATAAAATTGCAACATATTCTGAGCTATCAACCAACCTACAAGTAAGTATTTGTGTGTCCCCTTAAACTTATAATTTTTTCTTATTGAAATTAAACCATTGTGGCAAATTAAATATAGAAGTCTCGATAAATATTAGTACTTATAATTTCGAATGCCCTAATATATAAAAAATACCGGGTGTCCGGGTTTAGAGTACCCAAAGTAATGACTTATTATTACGAAATAGACATCAGAATGTAATAAACTGTTCATCTGTAGATTGGAAAACCCCTCCGAGATTTTTTGAGTCTAGTTCGATCGGCTGCGCATGCACGCATTATTCGGCAATCCAAGACAATAAACTTGTTACACTGACTTCATTAGTAAAGCAGTGGTGGTGTACTTTGTTTATCGAGATTGAAATCAGTCCCGCGTGTACAGCGATGTGTTCGAACAGAATGGAATGTCGTTCCTGACGTGCCTAATAGATTTATAAAGACTCCTACAAAATGATTCAAGCGCACGATCAACAGTGTCTTCTATCACGAAAACTTAGATACTTGCCAATTTGAGATACCAAAGTTCCAGTCTCCTTGAATGTACTTTCCCATTGGTGGATAGATTTTGATGTGGGAAGATCAACATTCTATTTTGTTCGAACACGTCGCTGTACACGCGTGACTTGATTTAAATTCCGTTAACCAAAGTACACAATTGCACCTTTTGCTGTGGCATCCGCATCTTGACTAATGAAGACAGTGTAACACAGCGTTTCTCAAACTGTGGAGCGCGCCCCCCTGGGAGCCTGATAACCCTACAAGGGGCGCGAGCATATCGAAAATGAAAGTTCCAAAAAAATTAATTTACTGGAATGCATTAAAACAAAATATTTTCTGACATAATAAAAAATACACATTTACACTGATATTGTTTATATATATCATCTGGCAATCCTATAACCAAATAAAAAAAACATTTTGTTTAATTTGCTGTAATTCCACGGTGAGATATTTTTTTTATAACGTTTTCTTTTTAAATCTAAAATACTACTCTTTCAGAGAAAAAACAAAACCCAGACCCACACAGAGAAAAATTGTAGGAAGATAAGAAATTCATCACTGTCATTTAGGGAAGTTGTAAATAATATATTTCTGTTGCACTTTATTCCATGTGAAACAGTTTTATGATATTTCGAAAAGAACAGATGATTGAAGGATTAATTCGCCAAGATTTATTTTTTATGAAAATGTTGAAATTTATAACGCGAAATGAAAAATGTTTTACACAGTCCATTTTTAGAACTAACATCTATATTTTTATATTGAATACACTTTTAACCCGGTAGTGTTCGCGCGAGGCGCAAAGTAACTCCAGGCTTACGAAATCATGAATTCCGGGAAAACTGTTTATTTTTTACCAATAACCTTGACAGTATCCTCCTGTATGACTGTCTTCGGAGGAACTAAAATGTATTTGTCCCATATCTCAATCTTTTTTGAAGTGGCAAACGTTTCTTTACAATTTTAAGGTTCTTGTTCAGTTTTATTGGATTTTTTCTCAAGTTATTCAAAGAAAAATTGAAAAGTCCTTGAAAGTAGGTAAGTATACTTTCTCTTAGTTAAATTATGCACTAGAATTGTGATATTTATCGTGTACAATAAAAATAATTATATAAAAAAAAAGGATTGGCGTGACTCAGTCACCCCACGTGACCATTAACGTTAGTATTGAGTTCGTGCCTGTTCCCAGGTTAAAACATTTAGAAATATCCTCGCTTTAAATATTAAAAAATAACACAATTATTCTTTATCGGAATTTTACATTCTTTTTCATTATTTAACATTATTTCTAAATGCTAATTCTCTGAGGCCTAAAATTACAGTCGATTTTGCCTAAGAGGTGCAGTCCATAGACTGCAACTCGGGCAAAATTGTCTCCAAACATGGTTTCTACGATCTCAATTGCTGCTGGCAAAATAAGCTCTCTTCGCCAGTAGTGTGAGGCTTTTTACATCTGGCTATTTTGTATGACACTTTGTAAGATGCAAGTAAAGCTTTTTCATTCACAAGCAACGTTTTTTTTTAAATGCTTTCTTTTTATATGATTTTAATTTTAATTCAAAGAACTCTCGAGGCTTGTTAATGTTCTCACCATGAAGCGTTTCCAAAAGTCTTTTAAGTTTTTTACATACTGTCTGCTTCCAATATATTTTTGAACAAATAACTCACATGGGCTTTTCTTCTCCATTTACTTTAGTAGTGGTAAAACAAAAATTTAAATATTTTTGAGAATACTTACTTGATTTAATTTTTGGAACTGTGCACTTGTTGATGCTTTATTGTCGTCGAATGTTCACTTACGACTTAAACAGTAATCCATGTTTTTGTTAATCTACTGCCGTAAATGCTTAATACTGTGAATTACAACTAAAGCGCAAATCATAAAATGTACATTAAAGGCCATAGAAGTATCGACTCGACCAGGACTAACTGGAATTCTACGAGGTACAGCATTTTTACATGTTTTGCCCAGACGTCCGATAAGTTAGTTGCCCAAACTCACACAGACTTTCGCGAGATTGTTAGATGTGGCTGAATATGATAGAGAGCAACATAGACCATAGACTATTTTTCTAATGACATTTCTACATTTAGAAATGGATGTGGAGGAAATATATCTTTAATTGAATATCATTTTGCAATCTGCACCAATCTAAAAATTAGTGGAAGGGAAAAAACATAATAATTATCCTATTACTTAAAAGTAATTTGTTTAAAATATATATTATTTAAAAGTTACAACTACAAAATTTAATACTTATCTTGTTCATTTGTTCGGTTTGTAATTAAGTTCGTATTGTAGCTTTAGCGCTAAATGCATTATTATTGTATAAGGGGGGCGTGATAAAAATTATGATTGAAAATTGGGTCGCCACTAGTGAAAGTTTGAGAAGTCCTGGTATAACAAGTTTATCGTCTGCAATTGCCGAACAATTGTTTATCGTACGTGCAGACGATCGGACTAGACCCAAAAAATCTCGGAGGTGTTTTCAATTCACAGATGAATAGTTTATTACATCCTGATAGATAGTTCCGTAATAATAGGCCATAACTTTTGAATACTTTAAGCCCGGACACTCTTAATTGAATCTAATTTTCTATGCTTAAATTATGAAAGGAAAATGTACCATAGTATATGCAACAAATTATACACTATTATGTCTTAAATATTCTTTTCTTCTATTTTTCATATGGATTTCATCAAAATGTTTGAACACAGAAACAATCGTAAAAATTTTATATACTTAGATTCTCCCTATGGAAAATTTCTGTTATTAAAAAAAAAAATGAAAAAAGCTCTAATTAATTTTGAAAATGTAAGAGCATCTTCTATGTCTTAATATATTTATTTATTTATCAAATGCCTGGTCATTGACTATCAGATCATTAGGCAACGAGTTCTCCAATATTGTTTTATAATATAGTCCAAATTCTTAAGTGTAGAGCACACGTCAAGATGAACAGCGTCCATGACTTGTCCAGAAGCAGGGCCGATCCTAGGGTGTCGGCCGCCCTCGTGCGAAGATCAAATGTGCCGCCCCTCTAGAGAATTTTTCAGATTTTGACTAACACTTATATTTAATATTTATATATTTAATTACTTATTATAATACTTACATATTTACTTACTTGTTATAGCATTTAAATAAATAATTATTTATTGCAATACTTATATATTGAATTACTTATTATAATATTTAAATATTTAATTACTTAATAAAATACTTATATTTTTAATTACTTATTAAAATACTTATATTTTTAATTACTTATTAAAATACTTATATTTTAATTGCTTATTAAAATACTCATGTATTTAATTACTTAATACAATACTTATATATTTAATTACTTAATATAATACTTATTTAATTATTTATTTAATACTTATGCATTGTGGTTATAGACTCCTCTACCTGTATAACAAACAGTAAGAAGTAAAACATTAATATATAGAAATGCTAAGATAAAATTAGAAGTGCAGAACTTTATTATTTTTTTTAGTCAACTAATAGGTTATGGTTGCTACAAAATACTTTTAACAAAATAATAAACAAGCAAAAATATTACTTTGGAAATAAAAATAGACAGTTTGTAATTATAAAAGCGGAACAGTATTTTTTCAGAAGATATAATCTAATAAAAAAGTACTAAAGAATGGATTTCGTGAAACGGAAAGTATATAAATCAGTCATTTTACAAAGGCTACTTAATAATAAACTATCAAATAATTTTTGTGGCATTCTGAGAAGCTAATCTGTCAAAATATTTTTGGTGTGAAATCAATTTTTTTAAATATTTTGGATTCAATAGAGAATGTGTCCATATCTGAAAACCTTTTTAGATTCAGATTTCTAAAAACTCCTTGAAAGAATTTTAAACTATATACCTTACCATCTCAGTAGTGCTCACACACCAAATTACAAAATTTATTTGTTCTGTGTGACTAATATCTGGTGCAGAATCAAGAATTATAATGTAATATTTGACTTTTAACACAATGCGTTTTATTTCATTACAAGTAGATAAGGCTAAAATATTAATTATTTCATTTTGTAAATACTGCCTTAAGTAGTGTGGAATACGTGTTTTGTTATTTTTACATTTACTGACAGTATTAAGGTGTTCTGAAATAACCGAATCAAATTTGGCCATTATCTAATGGCCTAAAAATTACCATTATCTTAACTTAGTACTAGTTCCTCTGAATGACAAATTTTGACTGGCTAAAAATTGTACTTGAGCAATCATTCTTTCAATGATGACGCACACCATCTCTTTTTCTCTTGTTTGTATACATTTTGTTGTTCCGCGTCAATAGTACAGTTTTTTTTAGCCTAGTCTTTAATTCTCTCCGTGATCTTATACAGTTATCGAGTTTTAGAGTATTTTCATATTAATAATAATGAAAAAAACACATTTCTCACTCCAATAAAATTCTGTCTTTTAGCTTCCTCAAAAAATGTCACTTCGAGATATTTTCGATAACATTTAAATATTAACATATGTTCGTGTAATCTTATTTGAAAATATATTTATAATAATTTTACTAAATTTATCTCTCTTAAGCGTAAAAAAAAGAAAACATTGAAACAACTCACCTATTACTAACCTAACTCACAAACTTTAAATATTCGAAAAGAATTTTTAAGAAATGCCTTTTCAATACTTGATCAGCAATAACACAATTACAAAAAGAATATATTTATAATTACGAAATAATATAGCTAAATTTCTCTTGATGTATAAAAAGAGAGAGAGAAAAAATAATCCATCTATAAACACCTGCTATGTTGACATAACATAATGATTCAGAAAAATTATTCATAATTGATGATTCAGAAAAAAAATATAAATTTATAATAAACAAGACAAATTGCATTCTTTTTAATACTGGGAACAGTAATGCACGTCTCGTTCTAGTAGTGGAAGCTGTCATATGAAAAACAATTTAGCGTCAATCAATATTATTTCGATTTAATCCAAAAATGAAATTGTACAAACCATGAACTCTTACATACAGCTGTGGATACGTTTAAACAAAATAATTTCATTGGCATTTAAATAAGCTAGTTTTCTTTTAACTGAGTAATCTTTTCAGCTAAAATCGATATTCAGTTATGTGAATTTATTTATTACACAAATGTATACACGTATATTAACAAAAGAGATTTTTTTAAAACTAAATATATTACTTTATGGTTCGCTTTTTCTTGAAGGCAGATACAATAAAATATTCCGTAATACTTTATATTAATAGGGTAAACATATTAGTACCTTCCAATAAGGAACCTTGTGTTTGACGCAATATGTCCTAGAGCCAGAAATTTAAACCCACCAGACTAGACGTTGGGTATTTTGTCCTTTAATGCTAAACAAATTAGTTTAATTAGAAATTCATGCGTATTAATCTTTAAATAAATGATATACAAATAAATACCTTAGTCACAGGTTTTTTTAAATTTGAAGTTCATGAAAAATGAAAAGTCTTAGTAGAAAAAGTTTAATTACCGTATAAATGTTTTAAATGAGTAATAAAATTTTATTTAAAATATTGCTTTGAACGAATCTTTTTGAAATCCATTGCATGGTGTCATCCTAAGCTAACGTGACCATTTATTCTTTGACTCAAAACGGGACATTATTTTGTTTAGGTCAATTAACAGGTATACATTGGGAAAAAAACCACTTTTTTAAAGTTGTTTATTCAGAAAAAGTTAGCTTAAAAGTTACGAATTAAAAAATATACCCTAAATGTTTAGTTATATTTATGTTTATCAGAGGAACAAATTTGCTTTAATATAGCTGGTGAAGATTTTAAGTAAGAATGAAACTCTTGGAACGTTTTTTTATATTCACCTTAATTATCAACATCATCTTTAGAACTGAAATTAGCAGCTGGGTTTTCTCAGATGTCCACAATTTGTGCATCATAGAAAATACTCTTTCTACTGGAGCATTTGTAGCAGGCAAACACATAAAATATATTCAAATAAAATAGAAAAGTTTTCATTCTGTAGATTGTTGGCGTGAAAGTGTTTGAATATTTCCACCCAACGAGTTTCCGTGGAAACATTTAGATCATTTTTATTTGGTTACTTTTTGCGATATAATGTAGTTAGAAATTAATAGAAATTTGTCAAAAACTTCTGTATCTTTATTACAGTCAATATACTCCTTTTCAATTAATACATCCAGAGATTTTTGAACGTCTTCTCATGCGGGCCTTTTTTAAATCTGCCAATAAAATATCTCCATTACTTTGGTAAGAAAGCAAGTTCACTGCTCCAGATATTTACGGCATAATTTATAAAATTCTATAGCCGTCCTTTTCACAAACTCATCATCTATATAAGTACCATTATCTTTTGATTTCACCATTAATTGACGGACCGTAAATGGAAGAGACTGATTGGTCTGTTCTGAGTCAAATTGTCTTTTAGTTGATTGATTTCTTTTGCAGCTTCAACTGCAGATACAGTCTGACCTTCAAGTTTCAATACAGCTTTCCGAAAACGGGACAATTTTGCATCCCAGAGTTCATTTCGGGGACACCGGGACTCGTAGGTATAAAAAGGACAGTCCCGTTCAAAACGGGACGTCTGTCACGTTATCCTAAGCCAGCATTTTTATTTTTTATGTAAACCCATAGAAAACGCATTCCCAAGAGGTGCAATCACTTTATTACATATTCTGTTTTGTCTCTAAATGGAAGCGTAGAGCAAACAATGTTGTAATTTTTTATTTCTCTGTTCCTTTCCTCTGTTAAATTACATTGATTTATTAGGACAACACTATATTTAATTTATTTAAAGAAAACTCAAACTTGTCTTTGAAATCTTAAAATTTACGAAGAAAGAATAAGAAACTTTTTTTAGTATCGCTTAAATAGAATGTCCTTATAAGAACTAAATACATAAGGTCCATATTCAAAGAGACCGGTAGAACATTAATTGTGCCTTATTCGAAGGGGTGACTTACAAGAGGTACTTCTGTACTTGTATATTATTTTAAGTCTTAAAAATAATAAATAATTCGAAATTAAGAGCATAATTACCTGTTGCTATTTCAAACGAGCTAATTTTAAAAGATTGAGTTGTGCCAATTTCAACAGGCCAATATCTTTGAAACAGAGTTTGTTGATGGTAGAAATCAGAAGAGAGTTTGTTTCAACTTCAGATAACTACTCACAAGAGGTGAAAATAAAACATCTTCTGAGGGTTTCATCTTCAAATTTTTTATTACCTTCTCTCCCTTCGTTAGGCTGACACCGGACATGTTATGGGTGTCCGGAATGTCCGTTGTGACCCCAGTTCGAGATGGGAGAAAGTTACAGAAGATGGTATAAATATATCAAATTTCATGATTTAACATATACTGCTACTAAAACTAAAATTAGATATACGTGGGCCTCAGCGCGCAGCGCTTTTGCCCAAGGTGGCGAAACAGATAGACCATGGAAGAAAAGTAAACAAATCAAGTGCCCCGGCGTGGGGGGGGGGTAGGACGTGGCAACATATACTGCGGCCTTGAACCTTCAAGGTTCAACAAAAAGAAAATTCATTCCCAAAATACATCACCATTTAAAAATTTAAAAACAATTTTTTGTTTAAATAATTATTATATAAATAAGGGAATACCGTTTTTTTTTTTTTCCATTTCCGATTCACATCGACTCAAACATTTTTAACATCTTTCCTCTCGAATTGCTGGAGATTTGTGGAGTGATTTCGTGAAAAGGGACGGAAATGCGTAACAGGAAGTTGGGGAAGCGCGCGCTATTCAGTGAAGTTCTGTTTTTTCTCCTTTATTCGGGAGGGGCAACGCCCCCATCCCGCACCCCCTGTGGTTTAGGCGTGGGAATCTTTGTTTTTGTTTTCTCACTTTAAGATTAGAGAAGAAGCTAAGTACTTTAGGCAGAGACGTGGTTAGACAATGACGAACGTGTTTCGATACCTGACTTAAATTGCTGCGTACAATTTAAACGACCGGGTCACAGAGCAGCTGGTGTTGCGATCTATCGTAAACAGAAAACTCACATGTTGTGGCTCACATATGAATATTACTTATCGTCAAACAAGTGGACTGGGTATTGTTAGTCAAGATATTGGGGACATATGTGCGGCAAAATGCTTATTTGAAAATGGACAAACAGTGATTTCGGTGGTCGCATACATTTCTCCGAATCAAACGGTTCAAAAAATTAAAGATTTCCTGCATTTTTTACATTTACCATATACCGAATTTGGTTCTGATCTTTTAAAAAAAAAAAAAACTATCACTCGCTTCCCATGATTTTGAGTGGTGATTTTAAAGTTAACTTCAGTTTGCTAGAAGCCGAGCCACTCATAGCTTTTTTGAATGATGA
>BMAO01015166.1:0-21517 GCA_019973975.1 Trichonephila clavata | reverse complement strand
AAGTACAACATTTTTCCTTACGTACTAGGTGCCAGCAATTCTCCTCCTTTGAATAATCTTTTGAATCCTCCTCCCATTCCTCCCAACAAACCATTACCCAAAGTTTCCCAACCCCTCAACTGGTCTTTGATAGGAATGGTCTTGATGGCTTTCATCTATTTATTGTACCAATTTTTCTTGAAAGCGACAAAGTAAACATGTCGACCAGTCCTTCTGAATGGTTATGGCATGTATTTGAGACGCTGCTCCAATAAAGATTAGACAAGATGTCAACACCCTTATATCTCAAGGATCCGTCGGGAAATGAATTGTATCTCACAAATAATGAGGAGATGAATATTATTTGACCGGAAGAACACAAGTGTTTGCATCAAGGAGGGTAAACGTTATTATGCCAAAGACAGAGATAAAAATGAAATTTATCCCATAGTGAATAACAAGGCACAAACTATCCTTTCCTTTACGCCAAAAATGCTTTAGAAATGACACCTATCCACGGATGCCCATGGAAACGAATTTCCTATCCCGAAACAAGGCACGGGGGGGGGTTTATGTATGCAACAGATAAAGATGGTAATGCTTTTTACCCCACAGATAACACTGGAAAGGAAATAACGTATGGTAAATACATTTATAAAAAGATGGGTTCATCCAATACCTTTAAATCGAGAGGGGCATCCCGAGTATCAAACGGATGACGCGACGAATGACGAGGTGTATGTGATCAAATGGATGGATCCGTTCATTGGGGAGTAGATAAAAATGGCAATCAAAGATATGCTAAAAAGAAAATGGGATGAATATTATCCAATGAATGGAGAATTTGCCCGCGACCAGAATGGTACACCTCAATATGCTCGCACAAGTGATGGGGAAGTAATATTTCCCTTGGACGCCAAAGGAAACGAAAGTTATTTAAAGGACAATGGGGAATCGCATGTGATACATGTAGATAATATGTTACTCGATCGATACATCAAAACAAAAAACGGGAAGGAAATGTATCCTATTCAAATGATAAAACCTACACGTTTTAAAGAGGTCATATTGAATGAAAAGTATGCTAAAACTGCGTTGCAAGAAGCCAAATATCCTTTGGACGAATATGGGAATGAATACACTTTGAAAATACCAGCTGATATAGCAGGGAAGGAAAAAGACTACTTTCCTTTAGGATATCCCATTACAAACGATTGTTTCATAATTATTCCTGAAGTCAATTAGAAAAAAATTATTTCTGACCAATTGTTTCCCAAAGTACAAGTGACCAACATTACAGGTATATTATATCGGGAGGACAAAAATTATCGAGATTATGTGGCCAATCTAAAATCTACACGTTTGTCTCGTGCTGCTGAGCAAGGATATATGGTCGTGGCTATAAACAATGTTGTGCAGGGAGGGAATGCAAAACCTCTGAAAAAACATTCGCGAAAGATTTCCTATCCACTACGCTGGTCATTGATTGGAATTGTCATTTTAGTCTTGCTGGCTATTGTATATTGCCTGTACAAATTTCTCTTTCAAGCAATAATGTAAAAAAAAAATTGTTTTTTTTTTAACATAACTTTTCAATTACAATGTAATAAAGACTTATGGCGAGTGCACTCAATGTCGTTTCACGTATTGAAAATATTTTGGCTGCAGATGATCAGGATCAAGTCAAGGATTCGTTTGGAGCAATTGAACAACAGATTGCCAAAATTGTCTTGATTTTGGCTGCTCTTCCCTATCGCCTATCACAATTTTCGCCAGAGTTTTTATTGCGTTACCTGCTTTATGATTGCCTACTTGATTGCATTGTTTTTAGTCATTCATTAGCGGCTAGATTTAATCGTTTCTCTCTCCGAGCATTTGAATTATGCATGAATACGAATTTCGGTATGTTGTTCAAGATACCACGCCGTTCCATTTACAAGACATTTTTCCCGAGTGTACTGTGCAAGTGCAACCCGTATGGTATTTTAAACCTCATTTTCGATACAAAAACAAACGTTTGGAAACAAAACACATTGTCTCGACCGAAGCTGTATTTTATGATGGCGTATGGTTTAAATGGGTCCATTCCATTGAAACGCCTCATATCTCATGGAGCTCTTTGACACACAAAAATTTTTGGATGCGGCAGGAAATTTTCAATGTCCTTTTCGAAGTGAAACCAGGCATGTCTGGACACTGGATAATCAGGCTCAAGTGTATACGTTTGCCCATCCAGATGGAACGTATCGTCTCGTTTTTGAACGGGAATATGGAGTATTTTCCAAACCAATTAAAAAATTTGATACAGAGTCCTTACTAGAAAATTTGGGCAAATATTGGCAAGTGTATGAGTATTTTCGTTCCTTTTCCTCTCCTCCCTATCGCATCAATGAAACATTTTCCCGTAAACCTGTCACCTGTGTGGCAAATTTTCAAGGTTTAAAGGGAGTGTTTGCTCATAAATTGGATGGTACCTTTGGATTAGTGTATAGTTTTCCAGAGTACATTAAAGAAAAATGGGAAGGAGGTATTCACAAAATTCACAAAGGAATTTCCTTGGGAGATGGAATTGTCTTTTCAGCCGAAAAACTATCCAATGGTACGGTAGTATTACTGGACGTGTATCAAGTCAGAGGGTTTCCAACCGCTCAATGGAATCGAGAAATTGTTTTGATGATTTTTTTACAACACCTCTCCTTACCAGAAGGATATGAAACGCAAAAATACTGTCAAAGAGTCGAAGATCTTCCGATGATTCGGTATGAAACGGATGGTTACATTATTCACAATACCACGACAGATAAAATTGTTAAAGTGAAGCATACTCATTCGCTAGATGTAGTATACATGGATGGGTTTTTTTGGTTACCTGGCAAGGAAAAACCTGGTTTATACCGGCGTTTCAAAGCATTGGAAAAGGGATTGCAAAACGGACACGTGTATGAAGTGTCGGTGAAGAATGGCAACGTTTTACGGGAACGAAAGGACCGATTCATTGGCAATACATGGAAACAAATTGAAAATATCTTGGAAAAACAATCTTGGCAAGGTCCAACAATTCCTGAAGTTGTTTTGGTAATAAAAACTACAAAGAGAAAATGCAAGTTCAAAACTACATGAAAATTTTTTTTAAAAAAACTTTTTTTTTTAGATTTGAAGGTTTATAAGCAGGACAACTGCTTGACTAGGCAACACCCATTTTTCAGTTTCTTAAAGAGTCAGTAGGGTAAACACCTTCGGGAAGTCGATTTTGAGTTTTTGATATTTCTAAAATCCCCAAATCAGGATCTTTCCAATGATGTACTGTACTTGCCATTTTACTAATTAGAAGTATGTTAAAATGATTTTCAAAAAATAATCAGCTGATTAGCCACGCCCCCTTTGACAGATAGAAATGTAAACATTGACCTCTTAAATCTGGGAAGCTCTTCCAAAGCCACTCTCTGTTTTATTTATTCATACGCACAATTAACTGTAGATTAACTGCAAGCGTAACCGTCGGGTTGTTTACCTTTTTTGTAGAGCATACACGTTTTTATCGTGTGTGTTTGGGTTTTTAAATTAAATATATAAAATTTCTAAAATTCGGAAATTTTGAAATTTTAAAGTTTTTGTTTCTTTATTGGCTAAACATAAAAAACATAAAGGTATACTGTGGATGAAGAAGGTGCTTTACGGGATTTTAAGAAGGTAACATAGTAATAGTTCAATAATCATAGTAACTACTTCAAATACTAAAAGAGTAATGTATATCCTCAAGGTTGACATACACATGACTCAAAGGAGACATGTGCAAAATAAAGTTGGATTAGTTTTTTCTTCTTATTAAAGTAAGTATTAAAAATACCATCATGAATTAAAATATTCTTGCATTTGCTTTCAAGAATTAAGTTCATTGTAAAATGTGTAAAAGAGGTTTAGACATGCAAGTTTAGAAAGGTAAGTTTGGGCTGGAAATTTGTGCTGAAATGTTGTGCTTGTCCATATGATGTAGAATTCTCTTTTTTAAATATTCATGAAGGAATGCAAATTGCCACAATAAATACCAGGTTTGTATATGCTGCGTGTTCCATTGGGAGATGTGCAGAAGCTGGGAGAATGTTTTGCAGCATAATGAATCTTCGGCAACCACCTACAAGGTTTTCTCCTTACGGTAAGCGAATCTCAAATGATGTAAAACTTGTTTACGAGGAGTCCATTCAAAATGCTGCGAGGGAAGCTATTTGTGAAAATGAAGGTAATAATAATATTGTGGACATGGCAGAAACACGGTTACACATCATCAAATGGTGCAGTTACTGTGACCAGCATTGATACAGGTAAGGTGATAGATGTCAATATTCTTTCGAAATATTGCATATGAAAAAAATGGGCACATAAAAACATTGTTTTTGACCTGTTGGTGAAAATTCATGAAGTGGATATAAACACGCTGAAGAATCGGGTAAGTCTTACAAACATAAAAAGTCTTCCGGTTGCTGTTGTAGTAGCAATGAGTTCTATATTTAGATATCTTTCCCAGCTTGATTTGTTGAGATAATTTTTGCATCGAAAAACACAAAACCCGAATGAAAGTTTTCATAATGTAATTTTATCACAGGTTCCCAAAACAACATTTGTGCACATTGAAACACTTTCACTTGGTGTTTATAATGCTGTTTGTTCCTTTAATGATGGTAATGTATCCAAATTAACAAAAACTTCAGTAAATGGCAGTAGGACCCGGAGAATATTCGGTAAGTGCCATGAAAACTCTCGATAGAGAAAAATTAATGAAAGCAAGCATGCTTTTTCTGGATGATCAAAGAAAATTAGAAAAGATAAAAGAAAAAAAGAAGATAATATTAAGAAAAATAAGGTAAAAACCGGCTACAGTGCAAGATCTTTTTGATGAGGTAAAATTTTATATTAAAGCTACTGTTTTTTGAAAATTTTCTTTTCTAAACTGTGTTTTATCATTTCTATAAATTTACTGTATGCATGAACTGGAAATTTTTATTTTATATTTCATATATATTCTTGTGTATACTGAAGTGAAATTTTTGAAATATTCCTCAGACATTTAGCTAAAAAGCATATGTCGTAACACAGAAAAGGAAAATTTTTATTAAGTTCCTTATTGAACTCTGCAAAAATTATTTTTTTAATCAGGCTGATCAATTTTTTTAAAAAAGATTTCACTTCTGTATAAAAATAAATGTTTATTTAATGCACACACAAATATATCTCAAAATGCGTTGCATAAAGCTTGTTACATACAAAAAAATCATAAATTTCATGTTTGAAAACACAAAAATAGTTTACTTGTTGTTTTGGATACTATCTATGTAATATTTATATAATCTTTTTAATTCTTATATTTAAAGAAATTGTGTTTACATGTGAATATACAAAACACTAAAGAAATTTTTCGAAGTGCCATATAATCATGTATTACTGTCTTATATAGATTATATTTTTTAATTTGTGTCTTCTTTCTCAAAAATTAATTGTATGCATAAACTGGAAATATTTATTTTATATTGCATATATATTATATATACTGAAGTGAAATTTTTGAGATATTCCTCAGACATTTAGCTGAAAAGCAGATGTCGTAACATAGAAAAGGAAAATTTTTATAAAATTCATTATTCTACTCTACAAAATTACATTTTTAAACATACTGATCAATTTTTTAAAAAAAAATTTCACTTCTGTATAAAGATAAATGTTTATTTAATGTACACACAAATTTTTAAGCTTTGTTTTTAATAGTTTCTTAGTAAAAGGGACATAAATATATCCCAAAATGCAATGCCCTTTTTCGTTGCACAAAACTTGTTACATACAAAAAATACACAAATTTCATGTTTAAAAACATAAAATCAGTTTTCTTGTTGTTGTTTTGGATACCATTTATGTAATATTTTAAGAATCCTTTTAAATCTGATACTTTAAGAAATTGTGTTTAAATCTGAATTTATAAAACACTAATGAAATTTTTCGAAATGTCGTATAATGATGTATTACCAAAGCCATATTTTCATGTATTGACACATTTTTACATGATATTTATGATACTTATAGTCAACTTGGATGACAGTAATGTATCAGAACTAAAAATTCTTCAAAAATTGATGCATAATTTGAGAATAATGATGCAAATCCAATAAAATATCTCGATAGATTAAAAGTGAAAAATGCTATACATGTATTTTCTGAGAAATCTAAGTAAAAGAAATAAGTAAAAAGTCTCAAAAGTTATTGAAAATAAGCTAATATTTACAAAAATAGTGCAAATACAGATTGTAATTCATAATTTTTTTGATGAAGTGACATTTTATAATAAAAATGCACTTATCTCAAAACGGTGTTTTTAAAAATGCGAGTACCACTTTCTCAGAACCTATTCAACGGAAGCACTTGCAATCTTCACTGAATATTACTGATATGTTAATATATATACTGAAGTGAACTTTTATAAATATACCGATAATATTTTTGTAAAAGTCAGTTATCGTGAAAAAAAATGACATTTTTCAAAAAATTCATAGTGATACATTACGATGAAAGTTTTTGAAAAAACTAAACAATATATTTGAAAAAGTTCACTTCAGTTTAAATAAAAAAGTCTAATTAATATACAGAAAAAAATTTAAGTCTGTACATTTAATATTTTATGAGAAAAAGGCACATAAAAATGCTCAATTTAACATTAGCGGGATAGGGGGTACCGACTTACCTTAACTGGATACAAGTAATCAAGTAAACTTACTATGATGGATGCGTATTCAACTCTTGTAGATCAGATTTTGAAAACACCCGTCTTGGCCAATAAGGTACAAGACATGGTCCTTGAATCGGATCATACTTCTCTCAATTTAGTGGCTTTGGATTGGAAGTCACAGCTTGCAAATTATGCTCATTATCAGCAGTTTCAAAAGGAGGCTAGAAATATGTTTTCAGCCGAGCGTACGAGTTTCAACAGCCAATTTAGGGTGCAAAATCTGAAAAATGCAGAAACGTCCTTAAAGGTTATTTTAGCTGGAGTGTCTGATGTGTATCGCCCTTATACGAAATCGGCAAACAAACTCCCCCTCTCCATTATATACTATCCGAGATTCTCCTGCGATGAATATGCTAACGAAAGCAATGACGAGTGATGTGGATCTCAATAAGGCTCGTTTGTCCGATACTGTCAAAGTCAATTTTGGCACGTGCAGCCTGTACTGTCACCACTGTAGTAATGCCATGGAAAGTATGGCTTCCCAAGGCGTCAAACTGATGTTTGATTTCAGCCAGCCTTGTATTGCAGATATACATGTCTTTAATGGGGAGACGTTGGCCAATTGGTTTGGAGCTCAGATTAAATCCTATTTTCCCGATTCATTTATTGCGCTTATGGAAATTGAATTGAATGTGCGGTATTTTTATGCCGTCAAAGATGTTTCCATGGATATGGTGCGAGTCGGAGGCCGAATCTTGAAAATGGTGGCTTTTCCCGAGTCTAATTTGAAACAAACTAAGGTATGTTTGGGAGATTTGAATTTGTTGGCACAAGTGGAACCCAATCAAGATCAATACTTTGTGCCCCCAGAGTTTAATGGATGAACGGAAAAACGTGGTCTTGAAGAAGATGATACTGAGGAGACTGTAGTGGATTGTGTACCCACCAAGCACCAAAAAACTTGGGACCCTTCAGTTGTATATGATGTAGAACAAAGTACAGTAGAGTTTGCTTAAGAAAAACACAAAACTCTTGTGAATACTTAAAAAAAAAAATTTTTTTTAGATACAACTTGTTGTAAATGCTTTATTGATGGCATTATTAGTTGATAGTCTCTGTGCAGCAAGTCTTGGATTTGAATTAATGACTTCTTTTGGATGAGCTATAACTAGTTCATCATAATATCCATAATCATTTGTTTTCCCTTGCCCCCTTGTAGCCCCATGCACAACAATAGCATCTGGGTCACTAATATCCGACACGGCTACCAGCCCCACGTCCTTAACAAATACTGCATTATACATCAAACGAGGTAGCTCTATGGTTTGATCGTCCAAATCAGTTACCAAATGGCTAGAATATTCGAATCGACTCATCATGTATTTATAACTGGCAGATAAACCCAATTTAGTGATGGATGTTTCCATTTCACCCACAGGTAGGATAATGTTATTAATTCGATTCTCAATGGAGAGTTTTTCAATAAACGTTTCAGAAACGGCCATTTTGGATCGGATATAAGCAATGACTTTAGGATCATTTTCACACTCTTTTGTGGGATTATTGTTAATGTTATCACTTGGCTCGGATAAATTGCGAATCAGTTCATATACGAGCCGATCACTTTTGGAAAATCGGCCATCCCGTAGAACACGTTTCATAAACTCATCAGTTCGTGGATTAATTTTGCACTTTAAATCCGCTTCTGTTCGGGCCACGTGCTGAGGTCGATAAATTTTGTCACACATTTTTTGTACAGGAAGAATGATATCATACTTTTTGAAATACATGCCTGACACAGGTTTCAGGGTCCATCAGAGAAAAACAATTTCCATGGGTGTTTCTACAAAGGAAAAAAAAACACTTCCAAACCAAAATATTGACTCAAGTGTTTTTCACAAATAAGATTCGTCAAATGATTGTTTCTTTTCCCACTGCAATCTCCTTTACCGGTGTTATAAATACAAACGGTCGACACCATATTATGACACTTGTTTTCTCGAAATACGAAACTAGCTATGGTGGCCTGGAAAAAATGGGTTGTGAAACGTCCACCTGTGACTGGAAAATATAAAACTTTAAAAAAAAACAGCGAAAAATGTCAAACATTTGCAAGCCCTCGTCAAAAAGAATAAGGCATTGCAAGGAGTCATTAAAACAATTTTCAGTAAAAAAGGTGTCAAAGTCACTGCTTTGGCAACAGTGGTAGGAGTAGGGATATCTTATATTGATAATTATATTCAATCCAATTCAGGTTGTTTCTTACATAGCGGTTCGTCCGTGTGTAAAGTGAAATCATTGAGTTGTTGCCAACCCGAAGCAGTGGATAAGGTACCCTACTGTCCCGACCAGCAGACATTGGGAAATCCCTGCAATGGATATAATGAAGATGTGGAAAAAACATGCTGTCGGTTGTGTGATTGTCAATATAACAATTGTCTACTTCATCAAAAAATGAAATGCCAACGACCGACGATTGCCGAAGCCTTGTCATATTATGCTCAAGAAATGACTTCTTCTGTGTGGTCGGGATTCATGTTTCTCGTACCCTGGTTGATGTGGGTTGTGGGAACCGGAATAGCGTTACTAGTCGTATGGATTGCATGGAATGTATACAAGAAAACAAGACTAAAATGATAAAGTATTTACAAAAGTTGTGGCTTCCCAACGATGAGTTGATTGCTCACATACGCAGGAATCACCACTTGGATCCGAGTCTCTTTCCTCGTTACACGACACTCAAACCATTTGAAAGACGTATAACCTTGGACATTGTGCAAAATAAGTATGTGGTGGCAGCGGCCAAGGAATATATCGAGCATTTGTTGAAAAATAAGGAAGAATATGGTTATCTGTACCATCTGATGAAACAAAATCTATACATTCAATTTGATGTGAAATTTAACGGAGAATTAGCTATTGAATGTGCTCGATATGATCAAGTGGTAGAGGCGATCGATGAGCTGGCACGAGAATGGGCATGTAAAAAGAGTTTAATTAGACTAGAATTGTTATATTTTTTCATCTTGTTGATGAATCCGGAAATAAATTGGGCGACTGTGGATTTCCTTTTGCAGGGAACAAAAGGTCACGCTCATTTGATTGCAGCTCGGGCTAAACAACTGTCTGAAAAATTATCGAACCAACAAAAGTTTAATTAAAAAAATTTTTTTTTCTTCAACTTATGGCGCAGCTACCTTCAGAATGCTTAGATTCAATGGAATTTCCCAGCCGTAAGTTATTCACCACTTCTGCCTCTTCTGGAACCATGCTTAATGTAATGTTATTGTCACTCAACATGATTCGATTTCCTTTTTGTTTTCGTTTGGCTTTCGAGTCAATTTTTGTTTCAAAACAAATCTTGTGTCTCGCCAGTGTTAGAGCCATTCGTATCATGGACACATCCACAAGGTCCATTTTCATTGACCCAGCATGATTTTCAAAAAAATTGAACCACTGTTGGACTAAATTAAGGAAAATGCCTCTGAGTTGGATATTCAGACCGGTTTTGTGCTGCCGTTAAACACCATGCATTCAAAGAAACTCCTTTCATTTGAACTCTATGTAAAGAGTATTGGGTATTATATTGAAAGGTTTACAACACTGAGCACTCCTTCAATACGGAAGGATTTGCTGGTGTCAACACACTTTGTACATTTCGGTTGGAATCATAGGTTGGACGACTTTCCAACACGGGAAAACTAAAACAAAAAAAGCTGTTTTGGTACATGAAACCTATCACCACTCCATCTACACTCACTTTTTACATTTCCAAACTCAACACTGGGGAAACATACTGTATGGGAGTCCAATGGGTACTGGGTACTTCATTATACAAAGTGTACACGTCGTAAGGATAACGCACGTACAAGACGCGTGTAGGTAGCTGTCCATTCCAAGGCTACAAACCTTTTGTCGTCTTTGGCATTGGGACGAGTTCCATCAAACATTAACCGAAAAGGCCATTCAATAATTAAACCCACATTTTGTAATACTGTTTCAGATTCTTGGCCTTCGTGAGCCAGCAAATAACTTCTGTAATAGGAAGCGAGAATATCTTGGATTAAACAACAAGGATGACGCATGGAAAGACGTTTTTGAATCACTCCAGCGGAAATGGCTCGTTCGTCGGGCAAGTAAGGAAATCCTACCGGTTGAAAAGGTATCATTTTAGGAAGTGCAATAGTTTCTTGGGTGAGAAATGGAAGAGTCATGACATCTGGACGCGTTTTCCATTCAGAAGCCACCGATAGAACCTGTTGCATAGGTTCATTACTCAGAAGACAGATGCGGTACTAGGAACCATTTTGAGAGGGTTCAAAATAACATCCCCCAGGAGAAGGTAAATCATTTTTATCCAAATACAAAACTCAATTTTTGTACATGAAAATGTAATCATTGGCCGCTCGAGCCATGCCTTGCAAATAGGCAGCCACGAGAGAAGGATCACTCACAAAATAGGGAGTAGCGTACAGTTGAAATGTGGCAGCATCTTCCAAAGAAGCATTATAATTTTGGAATTGCCCAAAACGGCAGTCCACGAATCATGTTCACAAGCTACAGTAAGAGGATCTTCTGTTTTGAAAAACACTTTGAGAGCTTCAGCAAAAGTATGTTTGGCATCTGTGGTTAAGCGATCAAACCGATAGAGATGTAAGAGGGACCAATTGGTAAAGGGTTCATCGGCAAAATCCAAAATGACTGTAAAGTCTTCTGTACGAAACGAGGTACAACCATGAAAACGACTATAGAGACAGCTGTATCTAGGAAAATTCATTCTTTCTTTATTCAGATAAAAAAGCAAATAAAATCTCACTCTCTCTTAAAAAAATTTTTTTTTAACATAACTTTTCAATCACAATGTAATAAAGACTTATGCCGAGTGCACTCAATGTCGTTTCACGTATTGAAAATATTTTGGCTGCAGATGATCAGGATCAAGTCAAGGATTCGTTTGGAGCAATTGAACAACAGATTGCCAAAATTGTCTTGATTTTGGCTGCTCTTCCTTCTATTATCTTCCCTATCGCCTATCACAATTTTCGCCAGAGTTTTTATTGGGTTACCTGCTTTATGATTGCCTACTTGATTGCATTGTTTTTAGTCATTCATTAGCGGCTAGATTTAATCGTTTCTCTCTCCGAGCATTTGAATTATGCATGAATACGAATTTCGGTATGTTGTTCAAGATACCAGCCGTTCCATTTACAAGACATTTTTCCCGAGTGTACTGTGCAAGTGCAACCCGTATGGTATGTTAAACCTCATTTTCGATACAAAAACAAACGTTTGGAAACAAAACACATTGTCTCGACCGAAGCTGTATTTTATGATGGCGTATAGTTTAAATGGGTCCATTCCATTGAAACGCCTCATATCTCATGGAGCTCTTTGACACACAAAAAGTTTTGGATGCGGCAGGAAATTTTCAATGTCCTTTTCGAAATGAAACCAGGCATGTCTGGACACTGGATAATCAGGCTCAAGTGTATACGTTTGCCCATCCAGATGGAACGTATCGTCTCGTTTTTGAACGGGAATATGGAGTATTTTCCAAACCAATTAAAAAATTTGATACAGAGTCCTTACTAGAAAATTTGGGCAAATATTGGCAAGTGTATGAGTATTTTCGTTCCTTTTCCTCTCCTCCCTATCGCATCAATGAAACATTTTCCCGTAAACCTGTCACCTGTGTGGCAAATTTTCAAGGTTTAAAGGGAGTGTTTGCTCATAAATTGGATGGTACCTTTGGATTAGTGTATAGTTTTCCAGAGTACATTAAAGAAAAATGGGAAGGAGGTATTCACAAAATACATAAAGGAATTTCCTTGGGAGATGGAATTGTCTTTTCAGCCGAAAAACTATCCAATGGTACGGTAGTATTACTGGACGTGTATCAAGTCAGAGGGTTTCCAACCGCTCAATGGAATCGAGAAATTGTTTTGATGATTTTTTTACAACACCTCTCCTTACCAGAAGGATATGAAACGCAAAAATACTGTCAAAGAGTCGAAGATCTTCCGATGATTCGGTATGAAACGGATGGTTACATTATTCACAATACCACGACAGATAAAATTGTTAAAGTGAAACGTACTCATTCGCTAGATGTAGTATACATGGATGGGTTTTTTTGGTTACCTCGCAAGGAAAAACCTGGTTTATACCGGCGTTTCAAAGCATTGGAAAAGGGATTGCAAAACGGACACGTGTATGAAGTGTCGGTGAAGAATGGCAACGTTTTACGGGAACGAAAGGACCGATTCATTGGCAATACATGGAAACAAATTGAAAATATCTTGGAAAAACAATCTTGGCAAGGTCCAACAATTCCTGAAGTTGTTTAGGTAATAAAAACTACAAAGAGAAAATGCAAGTCCAAAACTACATGAAAAAAAAAATTTTTATATATATTTTTTTTTTAGATTTGAAGGTTTATAAGCAGGACAACTGCTTGACTAGGCAACACACATTTTTCAGTTTCTTAACTGGATACAAGTAATCAAGTAAACTTACTATGATGGATGCGTATTCAACTCTTGTAGATCAGATTTTGAAAACACCCGTCTTGGCCAATAAGGTACAAGACATGGTCCTTGAATCGGATCATACTTCTCTCAATTTAGTGGCTTTGGATTGGAAGTCACAGCTTGCAAATTATGCTCATTATCAGCAGTTTCAAAAGGAGGCTAGAAATATGTTTTCAGCCGAGCGTACGAGTTTCAACAGCCAATTTAGGGTGCAAAATCTGAAAAATGCAGAAACGTCCTTAAAGGTTATTTTAGCTGGAGTGTCTGATGTGTATCACCCTTATACGAAATCGGCAAACTCCCCCTCTCCATTACTATCCGAGATTCTCCTGCGATGAATATGCTAACGAAAGCAATGACGAGTGATGTGGATCTCAATAAGGCTCGTTTGTCCGATACTGTCAAAGTCAATTTTGGCACGTGCAGCCTGTACTGTCACCACTGTAGTAATGCCATGGAAAGTATGGCTTCCCAAGGCGTCAAACTGATGTTTGATTGCAGCCAGCCTTGTATTGCAGATATACATGTCTTTAATAGGGAGACGTTGGTCAATCGGTTTGGAGCTCAGATTAAATCCTATTTTCCCGATTCATTTATTGCGCTTATGGAAATTGAATTGAATGTGCGGTATTTTTATGCCGTCAAAGATGCTTCCATGGATATGGTGCGAGTCGGAGGCCGAATCTTGAAAATGGTGGCTTTTCCCGAGTCTAATTTGAAACAAACCAAGGTATGTTTGGGAGATTTGAATTTGTTGGCACAAGTGGAACCCAATCAAGAACAATACTTTGTGCCCCCAGAGTTTAATGGATGAACGGAAAAACGTGGTCTTGAAGAAGATGATACTGAGGAGACTGTAGTGGATTGTATACCCACCAAGCACCAAAAAACTTGGGACCCTTCAGTTGTATATGATGTATAACAAAGTACAGTAGAGTTTGCTTAAGAAAAACACAAAATTCTTGTGAATACTTAAAAGAAAAAAAATTTTTTTTAGATACAACTTGTTGTAAATGCTTTATTGATGGCATTATTAGTTGATAGTCTCTGTGCAGCAAGTCTTGGATTTGAATTAATGACTTCTTTTGGATGAGCTATAACTAGTTCATCATAATATCCATAATCATTTGTTTTCACTTGCCCCCTTGTAGCCCCATGCACAACAATAACATCTGGGTCACTAATATCCGACACGGCTACCAGCCCCACGTCCTTAACAAATACTGCATTATACATCAAACGAGGTAGCTCTATGGTTTGATCGTCCAAATCAGTTACCAAATGGCTAGAATATTCGAATCGACTCATCATGTATTTATAACTGGCAGATAAACCCAATTTAGTGATGGGTGTTTCAATGTCGTCTGTATGTAGGGTAATTTTGTTAATACGGTTTTGAATTGAAAGCTTTTCAATAAATGTTTCAGAGATGGCCATTTTGGATCGAATGTAAGCAATGGCTTTAGGATCATTTTCACAATCTTTTGTAGGATTATTGTTAATATTTTCACGGGGCTCTGATAAATTACGAATCAGTTCATACATTAAACGATCCGACTTGGAAAATCGGCCGTCATGCAGGGCTCGTTTCATAAATTCATCGGTTCGTGAATTAATTTTATACTTTAAATCTGCTTCTGTTCGTGACACTTGATTAGGTCGATAGATTTTGTCAAAAAAGTCTTGTAACGCAAGAATGACATCACCCTTTTTGAAAAACATGCCTGGCACAGGTTTCAGGCACCATCCAGTAAAATGAAGGGCGATGAGAGTTTCCACAAAGGAATGAAATATTTCCAGACCAAAATATTGATTCAAATGTTTTTCACATATGAGATTTGTCAAATTATTGTTTCTTTTTCCACTGCACTCTCCTTTACCGGTGCTAAACATACAAACGGTGGGCTCCATATTATGACACTTGTTTTTAGTTACGAAACAAGCTATGACGGCATGGAAAAAATGGGTTGTGAAACGTCCCCCTGTAGCTGGAAAGTTTAAAGCTTCTAAGAGTACAGCAAAAAATGTTAAACACTTGCAAGCCATCGTCAAAATAACAAGGCTTTGAATGGAGTAATTAAAACCATTTTCGGCAAAAAAGGTGTCAAGGTAACTGCTTTGGCTACAGTGGTAGGAGTAGGTATATCTTATATTGATAATTACATTCAATCCAATTCAGGATGTTTTTTACATTCGGGTTCGTCCGTGTGTAAAGTAAAAGCATTGAGTTGTTGTCAACCCGGAGCCGTGGATAAGGTACCTTTCTGACCCGACCAAACGTTTGAAAATGTTTGCTAGGGATACAATGAAGATGCTGAAAACTCCTGCTGTCGGTTGTGCGATTGTACTTTTTACAACTGTCTACCTCATCAAACGATGGAATGTCAACGACCGACCATTGCTGAAGCCTTGTCGTATTATGCTCAAGAAATGACTTCTTCCATATGGTCAGGATTAATGTTTCTCGTACCCTGGTTAGCATGGGTTGTGGGAACTGGAATAGCGCTGCTAGTCGTATGGATTGCGTGGAAGGTATACAAGAAAACAAGGCTAAAATGATACAGTATTTACAAACGTTAAAGCTTCCCAACGACGAACTCATTGCTCACATACGCAACCGCCATCGGTTGGATCCAAGTCTTTGTCCACGTTACACGACCCCGAAACCCTTTCAGAGACGCATTACTTTGGAAATTGTTCAAAATAAACATGTGGTGGAAGCGGACAAGGTTTATATTGAGCATTTGTTGAAAAATAAGGAAGAATATGGCTATCTGTACCATCTGATGAAACAAAATTTATACATTCGATTTGATGTGAAATTTAACGGAGAACTAGCTATAGAATGCAATCGATATGATCAAGTGGTAGAGGTCATTGACGAGCTGGCACGAGAATGGGCATGTAAAAATAGTTTAATGTATGAAGTGACTAGACTAGAGTTGTTGTATTTCTTTATCTTGTTGATTAATCCGGAAATTAATTGGACAACTGTGGATTTCCTGTTGCAGGGAACCAAAGGTCATGCTCATTTAATTGCAGCTCGTGCGAAGCAACTGACAAGCAAACATACATAAAAATTTGTAAGGAAAATAAAAAGGGAAAAAAAATTTATTTTTTTTAAATTCTTCTAGTTTATATTGACAGCTTCTATCAACAATACATTATTTTTTGGTTGTTCAACTTATGGTGCAGCTACCTTCAGAATGATTCAATGTCATTTCATTGGGGAGTCGTAAATTATTTACAACTTCTGCCTCCTCTGGACCCATGCTTAAAGTAATCTCATCGTCGCTCAACGTGATTCGATTTCCTTTTTCTTTTCGTTTTGCCTTTGAATCAATTTTTGTTTGAAAACAAATCTTGTGTCTCGACAATGTTAGAGCCATTTGTATCATGGACACATCCACTAGGTCCATTTTTCTTGATTCAGCATGATGTTCAAAAAAGTTTAACCACTCTTGGACTAATCTGGGTAAATGCCTCTGGGTTGGATATTCAGACATGTTTTGAGCTGTTGTTAAACACTATGCATTCAAAGGTACCCCTTTCATTTGAATTCGATGTAAAGAATATTGGGTATTGTATCGAAACGTTTCCAACACTCGAACTGAGGAATCATTCAGTAGGGAAGGATCTGCAGGTGTCAACAAACTTTGTACATTTCGGTTTAAATCATAGGTAGGACGATTTTCCAACACGGGAAAACTAAAACAAAAAAAGGATTTTTGGTGCATGAAACCCATCACGACTCCATCTACACTCACTTTTTCCATAGTCTGATCTAAGATTAAAATGGGGGAAATGTAATGAATAGGAGTCCAATAGGTACTGGGCACTTCATTATATAACGTGTACACTTCGTAAGGATAACGTACATACAAAACACGTGTAGGTTGCCTTCCATTGACGGCCAAGGCTACAAAACTCTTCTCTTCTTTGCTTTTAGGACGAGTCCCATCAAACATTAAGCGAAGGGGCCATTCGATAATTAAACCCACATTTTGTAGGACTGTTTCAGACTCTTGGCCTTCGTGAGCAAGCAAATAACTTCTGTAATAGGAAGAGAGAACGTCTTGGATCAAACAATAAGGGTGTCGCATGGAAAGACGTTTTTGAATCACTCCAGCTGAAATGGCCCGTTCGTCGGGCAAATGGAAATCTTTTACCGGTTGGAAAGGAATCATTTTAGGAAGTGCAATATTTTCTTGGGTCAGGAAGGGAAGCGTGATGACATCTCGACGCGTTTTCCATTCTGAACCCACCGAGAGAACCTGTTGCATAGGTTCATTGCTGATGAGACAGATGCGGTACAAGGATTTCGGACACGTTTCAGACGGTTCAAAGTAACACCCCCAGGAGAGGGCAAGTCATTCTTATCCAAATATAACACACAATTCTTGTACATGAAAATGTAATCACTGGCCGCTCGAGCCACACCTTGCAAATAGGCAGCCACGAGAGAAGGATCACTCACAAAATAGGGCGTGGCATACAATTGAAACGTGGCTGAATCTTCTAGCGAAGGCATAATGATTTTGGAATTGCCCAAAACGGCAGTCCAGGTATCATGTTCACAAGCTACCGTAAGAGGAGCTTCTGTTTTGAAAAACACTTTGAGAGCTTCGGCAAAAGTATGTTTGGCATCTGTGGTTAAGCGATCAAACCGATACAGGTGTAAGAGGGACCAGTTGGTAAAGGATTCATCGGCAAAATCCAAAATGACAGTAAAGTCTTCAATACGAAACGAGGTACAGCCATGAAAACGAGCGTAGAGAGAACTGTATCTTGGAAAGTTCATTCTTGCTTTATTCAATAAAATATTTTTAACAATTCGAATTGAATTTTAAAAAAAATTTTTTTATTTTATTTTAAACTAGCCTTTATAAAGCTCTTGAGATCTTTTCAACATTTCAAAGGTAGCTTGATGCACACCAAACAAGTTGCTGCAAAGTCGTTTCCATTGATTCAAGTACACCTGATGAGTTTTGGGAAATAATACAGGTACAGACGCCTAATCTTCTAACCATTCCGCGTGTTCCTTCAAATAATCTTGGCGTTTCTTTGGATCTGTATTGAACCAACTCAGCAAGTCTGACATTTTTAATTTGGTTTTTAGCAACAAAAATACCAGCAACGCCATTTCTTCAGTGTCTTTGAAATTTTCAACACGAGTGTGTATTGTTTGCATTTGCTCCAATGTAAACACTCGTCCTTTTCGTTCCATCTTGATTCAAAACATGTCTGATTCTTTCCCTCAATGGGAATCGGTTCAAAGATTGAATGAACAAATCAAGGTGACACCACCAACGTGCCAATACGTTCTTTTGTTGCATCAAACCAACTGTTTCAACATTGAAAAAGATTTACGAAAACTTTTAAAAATTAACCATAAACCTCTCGTCTGGTTTATCAACACGTTTCAAAAGCACCGAGTTCGAGTGGAATACGCAGTCTTATTTACGCAAAGGGAACTGAGCGTCTTTGGACCCATTGCCACCCAACAAACCCATGGCATCCTGTCCAAACGATTTCAAAAAATCTATGGAGCCTTTCAACCCACTTTTGTTGGGCTCTCCTGGTGCATCAAAAAGCTGTGGGGTGGACGAAACCCTCCCTTCCCAACCGTTTCAGTTGAAACTTTTAGAGACCGAATTACAGACTAAGTTAAGAGATTTATTGCAACAGCAAGTCGCGTATCAATGTTTAAAGGGAGGAAGGGAAGAAACAATCGAACAGCATCGGTGGAAAGTATTGCAACAGGTAGCGGAATGGTTACATATACCCCATGCTTTCAGTATGAATCAAAATGCTTACGTCAAGGATCAGCTGCTCCAGCTCTTGTCGAAAGGCATCAAGAGAAAAATTTAAAACACATACCTCAAGACGAATCGGAATGGATCCATTTGTTAAATGTATGGTTACGACAAAGTACCATGGATCACGATGTCAAAGAACGAGACATTTACCAATTGCTGGCCTGGATGGATTCGATGGATTTGAAGCAAAGCATTTAAAATTTTATCTTTCGGTGATATTGGATCAAAAAGTGGTACGGCACGAATACAGGTTTCACATTAAAGCCGTACGTGCCATGTATCGATGGTTCGAGTCTCAACCTAAAGTGTCTAGTTTGACTGGAACAGATTCGGGATGCGTTGTGTTTCTAACGCTGTTGCAGCTGTACATGAATAAATTACAACTGATGGACGATGAAGTGACGTTACAAGTACACCTTGCCAAAAGATTGGCGGAAGGATTTTTACATCGAAACGCCAAATATTACAAAGATGTTCGAAATGTAACAGAGGTTTTGTTGCAAGAATTGGGCAATATCTATGTAGAGGAATGGCAAGGAAAAGATTGGACATGCGTGGCCAACGAACAACTTGCTCGCTTAATGAATAATAAAACATAAAAAAAAAATTAAAAAAACACATTTTTTTTCTTTTCTTTCTTTGGTTTGTTAAATAGGTGAATAGTTCATGTTGCTTCACATAAAATTCAATAGTGATGCACCATGGAGGATACACAAGAAATTTTACTCCAGGATGATCCTAACCGATTTGTCACATTTCCCCTTCAACACTTAGATCTGTGGCTCCTGTACAAAAGGCTGTTGCTTCCTTCTGGACGGCAGAAGAAGTGGATTTGTCTAGGGGTGGAAAGATTAACCCCCGATGAACGGCATTTTCTTTCTCATGTTTTGGCCTTTTTTGCCGCCAGTGATGGTATTGTGATTGAAAATTTAGTGGAACGCTTTGCTCGTGAAGTAAAAGTGAGTGAGGCTCGTTGCTTTTATGGCTTTCAAATTGCCATTGAAAATATTCATTCAGAAATGTACAGTCTGTTGATTGAGACCCTTATTCGAGATCCTCAAGAAAAGAATAAATTGTTTAACGCCATTGAAACCCTTTCTTGCGTAAAGAAAAAGGCAGAATGGGCTTTGAATTGGATACAAAATCCGTCCTTTGCAAAAAGACTGGTAGCTTTTGCCGCTGTAGAAGGAATCTTTTTCTCTGGTTCCTTTGCGGCCATTTTTGGTTAAAGAAACGGGGATTAATGCCTGGATTGACGTTTAGCAACGAGTTGATTAGTCGAGATGAAGGGCTACACTGTGATTTTGCCTGTCATTTGTTTAATCATTATGTGAACAACAAACCTCTAAACATGAAATTGTACAAATTGTATCAGATGCCGTCAAGATTGAGCAAGATTTTTAACAGAGGCATTGCCAGTGTCCCTCATTGGCATGAATTGTACATTGATGAAGCAATATATTGAATTTGTGGCTGACCGTTTATTGTGGGAATTGGGGTGTGATAAAATTTACAACGTGGAAAACCCTTTTGATTTCATGGAATGTATTAGTTTGGAAGGGAAAACAAACTTTTTTGAAAAACGTGTAGGGGAATACCAGAAATGTGGAGTCATGTCCAACAAGGAAATCATACTTTCAATTGGACGAAGACTTTTGAGGTGAATTTGGAATCGCAAGAAACTCGCGGAAAGTAAGAGACATGGTGAATCATTAATAAGAGACATGGTGGAATCATTAAAGTAAGAGACATGGTGGAATCATTAAAGTAAGAGACATGGTGGAATCATTAGAGAACAAACACGTTTATTAAACATATTGCATTTGTGTAAGTAGAGTGAGAAATAAAATTTGTAATTAAAACAGTAGAACAATCAAACAGTTCTTAAAAAAAAATTTTTTTTTTTTAAGATTCTACTTTAAAACTTTGAGGCACAAACAAGATTGCTTATACTAGATAGATACCCTCTTATCAACATGGTTAAAATACTGGTCGAAATTCAAGCGTCCCATGTAGGCATTGGCAAATCCACCTTTGCCAAGGAATTCAATAAACCTTGGGTGGATGATTGCATTCAACTGGTGGAATCTGATCCATCATTCTTTTATGGAGATGCAAATGAATATGGGGATGGTAATGATCAGTTTAAAAATTTGCTTAGTTGTTATTTAGTTTTGGAAAATTTTGCTGCTAGTTTGGATAATGTAGCCAGCAAATTGGGATCTGACTGGACCATTATCGCGAGTCGAAGTCCCATTATATCGTGTATTCATATTGCAAGTCAAGATGTAAATTGGAAACCAATGTTGAATTACTACAAAAGACGATTGAAACATTTAGGTGTGGATGCCGTCCTGGTTCTGTATTATGGAACAGATATTCAGAGGAATGAGAAAGCAGTGCAAATGGGATATAAACGCATGTGGTTCGCGGAGAAAATTGAATGGGAAGCTTTGATACATATGAAAATACAAGAGTTT